>WEIV01030200.1:82946-98777 GCA_013390005.1 Calyptomena viridis
TTTTTCCCATCTACTATGCCTTGGTGGGTAAAAGTTTCTTAGGAGTTACTGGTCTCTTGGTTTGCCACAAATGGCTGTGAATGGTAATTGCATCAACACTGGCAGACAAAGTTTTGGCAGGTATGTGGCTAAATTGCTTCCTGTCAGAGTTGTATTTATACAGTCCCTCTATCATTTTCTTTGTGATAGATTTGGGACCTATTCCCGTTAATTTATTGATTTCTTCAGTATCAGGGCAGTACGTATACAGAGATCTGAACTGGCAGCCTGAATCCCGGAACAAGATTAAGAAATTATTGGCATCGGATTTTTCCATTTCCTTTAAAAGAAAGAAAGAAAAAAATTCAGAATATGAATTTTACATTGTAGTTAAAAACCATTCCAAATCACTGGATTGTCATTTTGAATTTGTTTTCTACCAGAGCTAAAATTTACATCTAACTCTGTCTGCTAGAACACCTTATTTTCAATCATTAAAATTTGTTAAGCTTCATCTATCTGAATTTTGATAAGGTAGATACCTTTCTCAAGCAAAGCCTTATTTATGTAGACAATTTCAGCTATATTTGTTTAGTTGAACCTCAAAACAGACACTCATAACAGATATCTTTCTCAAGCAAAGCCTTATTTATTTAGACAATTGCAGCTATATTTGTTTAGTTGAACCTCAAAACAGAACTCATAACAGATATCTTTCTCAAGCAAAGCCTTATTTATTTAGACAATTGCAGCTATATTTGTTTAGTTGAACCTCAAAACAGACATTCATAACAGTTTTTTTTGAGACCAAATAATTCTTTTCCTCATCTATTTCATCAGGCTGGTCTAATAGTTACAAGTTTGGGAACAGGAAACTTTAGATGTGTCTTGGTATGTCTGAAAGACCCTCCAGTGCTAGAATGGGGTTTCAGTCATCCCTAAAACATCTCCATAATGCCTGACAGTTGTTGGACTTCAGTGATCATACCTTTAGGGGAAAAATACCCTTACCTCCAATATCTTTTTCTTCTGACCTTCATTTACTTTTCCAGCCAGGCAGCAATGTGCCAGCGCATTCTGAATTATGTACTTATTGGATTTAGCACTGGGTTCTTTGAAGAGCTTTGGTCCTGTGGAAAAGGAATGACAAATCACTTAAGTTAACCAGTATGCCAACAAAGAGTTACTTTAAATGCTGTGAAGCACTTACAGTATGAACTTCTTGCATGCATAAAACCACAAATCCAAGAATAATACAGAATTAGGCTAGAGATCACAAATTTTACAAACAAGTAAAATGTCATTCATTCAGCTGTCACTGAATGTACTTACAAATGTGTTTTCATTATTAAATCATTATTATTGACAGCCTTCAAAAATATATTTTCTCTCAGAGAATCTTTTTTATGAACCATAAAACATTTTGCTTTTCCTAACTAAACTTTCAGTTATCCAGGAGAGAGCCGTTTTTCTTTATCTACATCTGTGATTTTAAAAGTGAGAGGTATAACAACAAAGTAGATATAGTGCTTAGAGTAACTGTTGCCTGTCCACAGAAATGTTTTACTCAAAACCAGGGATAAAAGACCTGGCCTGAAATTGGGTTATTCTGTCTGCAAAAAGACTTGATTCATCTGGTTGAAGAAGAAAGCTCAGTTTTAATTTCTGAAATATATGCATTCTTGTATTAAGACCATTTGAAAAACCCTAACATGTTAGTACAAATTCCAAGTCTTAGAGAGGAAAATAGTATACAAGCAATTGCCAATTAAATTTAAGATTAAATCTGTCTATGCTTTTGGGAAAAAAAGCCTAGAAAATACCCAACATTATGCTATTATTTTCAAAAAGAAAGTTATATTAAGTGGGCAAAAGTGGAGCTTTTGTGATCTTGATGATGCAAGGTCTTGGCAATATCATATGTTATAGTTAAATATATATACAAATTGTCTTTTATATATATATATAGTATAAATATATATACAAAATTATTGTCTAGTTAAAAAGTGATGAAAATAGCATTGTTACTTGATTAGGAATATCATAAAGAATTAGTAGTCAGACTGTAAAGTTCTTAATAAACAACAAAAAATCTGTTAAGAAACAAAGGGTGCAGAATATTTATATTTGCATTGTAAAGCAGATTTTTTCTATTGCAACTTGGTTTTTGATTTCTGTAACTCTATTCTAAATAGAGCTGAAATTTCAACTCTTCTTGCCTTGCTAGAGAGACTGCTGAAGTGCACAGTGCTACGTGGGCCCATGTGCTGTTCTGAGCCCACCTGCAGTTTATTCTGGTTATCACAAATGCTACTGAGCCAGTACTTCTACTCTGGATCCAAAATTTTAACCTTGTATTATTATTCTCTACTCCAAAGGAGGTGAAAGTAACATTTCTATCCAAGTGTCCTCGATCAAGTTTCTGGAAGCCAAACCAAGATAACTGAAGACTTTTCATGCACAGAACCACTAACAGGCAGGTACTTTTCTGAACACTGTTGTCACTGACCTGTGTACTCTGTAGCAGAGGCAACTGAAGAAGTTGTAGATGCATTTTCCCAATCTTTTTCTCCATTACGACTACCACAGCGACTTGGAGATAAAAATCCTTCCACAGATTCAGACCTAAACATGAATTTTAAAGTCTAGTAAAAAAATGTAGTGTTCAACTGAGAGGCCTTCTAACACGAAAGGAAGGCAAACTGCACTAAGGTAAAACACAGTGATTTGAACTGTAGACTGTACAATAGCTATTGTAGAAATTAAAGGAAAAATGAGTTCATGTATTGTATAAAGCATTTTGAGTGATGCAAGAAGTTAGTATTTAGGTGATGTATATGTTAGTCAATTTTTGGGCTACATCTGAGTGACAGAAACCTAATAGCTACTCTTGGTTGTGAAATATAATTACTAAGTGGAAATTTGGATTACTTTTAACATTGGTATTGGAAAAACATGTTATCTCTTGTAGTGAACAAACCAGTTCTTGAAAGAATGATGTACAGGAAATAAAAATTTAGTTCATTTATACAAATCACTGCAACAACTGCAGTGATAACTGCTGTGTTTAAGACAGCAAAACAATTTTCCTTCTAAATTTTCTTTTCACAAGCAGTAACTTCCAGTGCTGTAATTCTTCAGGCTGCACACAGACATGAATAGTTTTGCATTTAAAGGTCTAAGCAAGATTCTCAAGTTTTCTTAAATTATTACAAGATACTGAAATTTTTTTTGATTGTAGCTACTGCAAAAGGAAGTCAAATTTTCAGCTTGGAATGAAAGCCTTTCTAAGTGAGATAAAGGCACAGAATAAGGAAAAAAACCTGTATTATATCAACGTTTATGTGCACAATTATTTTCAGTAAAATCGGCAAGAAATGGAAATTTAATTTATAATATATCCTACAGCTGTTGTGATTAACACCTGCATGAAGAAGACCTCAAAGGTATTACTGGCATTCTCAGTGGGGTCATCAAAAGACAATTTGGATGCGAGGACAAGGTGACAGTATGGGTCTGGAAAGACACTGAAAATTCTTTCAAGTCTTCTCCTTTTAGCAATTTGTACTGAATTTTATGATGTTTTAAAAGTCTCAATCCCCTAAACCAAATTCAAAGCCAGAGGAAGATGTACTGCTGATTATAAGCATAGTACAACAGCAGCTTCTTAGATAGGGGTCATGTCCTGTAAAGTCTGGGCAGATGAGCAACATTAACCCTTTTCTAATTGCCAATACAGCTGGAAGAAATTCCCCTCTCAATTAAAACTGAGAATTTTTAAGAGATGACAAGAGATGTCAGGCTACTTGGGTAATTTTATTACTGTTTCTTATGTAAGAACTGGAAAGTCAGTTCTCAAGACATCAAGGTAATTGAAAATTCAACTGAAGCAGCTGCAGGCATGTCAGAGCTGAGGTGGGGCCACAAAAGCATGACATGTGATATCGTAATATGTAGTAATTCTCATCAACCCACTTTTCCTAGTTTGCCTTTCTTCCCTATTTCTTTTCTATATAAAAGAATTAGTATTCATCTGAATATAATTAAGTAGCTACACAGAAATAATTTTCTTCTGAACGATAATGTAGGTTTTGTACATATGATTATATTTTTGTGTTGTTTTCAGATGATTTTTAACACAAAATGAATTCTGGTATTTGGAAAACGCTGAAGTCCTAGTGAGCATTCAATAATTTCCTGTACAATTGCTGAAGGAAAAAACCCTAAAAACAGAAAAGAAGCTTCTATGTTTAAAAAAGAAAAGAAGCTATGTAGCACATAGCATACAGGTTTAATAAAACATCCACAAGTTGAGACTTAAATACAAACAGGTGAATTAAAGAGGCTGTGTGAACAGCATTTTGTTTTGATCTCATTTATACCTGCCCAACCGGTTTACTTGGTGAAATTTGCAAAACAAATGATCATGGCTTGGTTCCCTAATGCCTAGGAGTGGAAACTATCCATGTCTCAAATCAGGAAAACATACCTGTTATCAGAGTACACAGTATATACATGACCTCTTTAAAATTCGTGCTAGTTTTACATAGCTGATTATCAAATTTTATTAAATGAAACAGTTATTTCAGCTTTACCTTGGTGTTCTCTTGCCTGACTGCACACTCTCATTGTCCCCTGTATTCAGCGATGCCAATGAAAGACTAGATACTGAAAAAACACGATAAAGCTGTGAACCTGGATAAAAACAAAGTTAAAGCTTATAAACCTATGCAAGCAGTAGAGTCTGTTCATTAGACCCAACACCAGCATCTGAAAGTCAGTAAGAGCTTTTACACCTGAGACTAACACCCATACATGATATACCTGCATGCATATGTGGTGCACTTCACATAAACACTTGTTGACACCCAGCCATTGGCAGCCACCAGGGATGGTCTCAGATTAAGTACTAATGGGAATATTGGCACTATGCAAATCAAAGAATGCCATCAAAGTTAATAAGTCTTCATGAAAGAGCTTAAGAGACTTAATCTAAAGCTTGGGATGGATTCTTGGAAGGTGTTAAGGAAACACTTTAAATTACCCTGGAAGATGGAGGGAAGCAGCCAGAGAAAATGCAATAGCATAACAAGGCTACAGAAGGCTGTAACAAAAAGGATCACTGAGCAATCTGGTTACTTTTTTTCTAATCATAAATTGGCAATACTTTTTCCAATCATTACTGCAGTCCTTTGGTATCTAAAAGAATGTTAAATTGTTCTACATGATTCATGTTGCTATGTTCATTACTACACATGCAGTAGGTAAGTGAGGAAAATAGAAAAAAACCCACGTGAAATATAAAAGTAACTTTTAAAATTTTGTCTGTATTACGTGGGAGTTTAAATACTCTTACCTTATAATCACCACTTATCTCTCAACTTTTATTCATTCTTAGTTCTACGGGTGCAAGAAGAGATGAGTGAAGAAAACATGGGTGTGTGTGAAACCTGCAACACATGTGGGTGCCTTCACTGGGTTCTCACCGAGCTAACCTTTTTGTTGATATATGCATGCATGCATAGCAAGTAAGTGACATTCAACTTTCAGTTTCTATTGGCAAATTTTGCTTTCCAGTTTGGTCACGTGCAGCTTCAATTTAGCACAAGACACTCAAAAATATATGTGCTTGTTAGTACCAAAAACCAAGCTGGTGTTTTAGCATGAACAGACTCTCTTTCCACATAAACATTTGTTACCTGGTGGACCTTTGATTGGTGTCTTAGGTGATTCAATATGATCTCTATGAATAGATTTTGGACGTGGCTTTTTTTGTTTGATTGAGAGAGAACGTGGCTTTATGACAGTATCCATGTCTTCCATAAGCTTGAGTTGTTTCCTTCTCATATATTCCTGCTTAATAAATTCTCGCCGTGCTCGTTCGTCCTCCTTTTTCTGACGTTCTTCTTCTGTTTTGCGTCTAAAAATCAAGTAAATTCACCCGTAGAAACTCTTCCCAACAAAGCACCTCAGCTAGCACAGTGAGGACAACACAGACTGTTGGAACTTCAGAGTTCTCAAGCACCAGTAAGAGGCAACTACCTTTTTTTTTTTTACAATTTTCAGACAGTTGAAACTTTTCTGGATACTGTTACTAGTAAATTCAAACCCACGTTCGTCATCTCCTTGTAACCAAGTGAACATTGTGCATTTGTGCAGAAAGAAGCCCCGAGGGATTCAGTCTCCCTCACAATGCCCAGCGTGGGGCAGGGCTGTGCTCTGGCTCAGGGCAGCACAACTCATGTGTTGAGCCTGAGCTACAGACCGATGTCACCTGCTGTCACCTGCTGACTTGCAGGGCCAGCTGGGCTCCTCAGCACATCTGGTTCTAGCAGTAAATTGGATATTAAGATGAAATGTTTTGACAAGCAAGTTACACTTCTAACTAAACCAGATGTTTTTATGTTCACCATTACCAATGATTTGGATCAGGACATGTAGTTTTACCTTGTCTCTTCCTTCTTATGTTCTAGTTCTGCTTCCAGCTGCTGCTTTCGAAGCAAAGTCTCTCTTTCCCTCCTCAAACGCTTCTCCAACAATGCTGCTCGTTTCATTGCCATGTCATTTTCTGCCTTTTGATCATCCTAGCAACCGTTTTTGAAGGAAAAGCACACAAAAATATTAAGATTTCTGAAGTCAGCAATTGATTTTGCCAAGTCATTAGACACTTAATTCTGTACACTGGGTTGTAATATCCCAACATACTCTTGCAGTATTTGGAATAAGTTTATTTTATATGACTTTTACTAAGACTGCTAAAAACTTTTCATAATGGTATTTTTACTTCCTAAGTCAAACAAAATTCGACACTGATATGAGAAATCTTGCCAAGTGAGATATTTTAGAATCAGATTCCATATAGCATAAACCTCTGCATTTAGCTTTGAAAGATTCTGTGCAAATGAAGGTAATTTATCATATACCCCAATAACTATGCAGCATACGAAGTAACTTCTGATCAAGCTAGGTGTTTTGTTAGAACTGAGGAGTGCTTCCAGACAAGCAAGGTGCATCTCAGATACATGATACAAGATTTTGGGGTATTCCAAGATGGAAGTTAAAAATCTTGACTGCTTTCAGTGTCTAGACCATTCTACTAAAACACACATTATAGTTAAAAGCCTGTCTGAATATAGCTCTTTAATAAAATGTCACCAAGGAGTGCTCCCAAATACCAACTTCAAAAGGAAGCCTCAGAAGAGTATAATTCCTTAGCCAGCCAAGAGAGGGGAAAAAGGCTCTCCAAAGTGCAATCCAGAAACATTAAACATTTTTAAAAATGCAGGCTGTTATGTACTTCAAAAACTTTTAGTTAAAGTTGGGGTGGGATGGGGAAGTGAGGATGAGGTGTGAGCATGTTTAATTGAGGTCACCAAAGCTTATGTTAAAAATAAATCTACATTCAGCATGCATCTTCATCAAAAACTCCAAGCACTCTTCCACAACTATGAATGGAAAGTTCTGGCATGCTCAGAAGTGCAATATTGTCGAATACTACCACTCTTATGATGCCAAATTAACCAAGTGCAAAAGATAAGCTTGTACATTTAGAGTTGCAGAACCATCTGCTTTGACTTCAATCATCACTGACATCCACATCTCAATTAAGAAGCTTAATAGCCAACATACACATCCACTAGTTCTCTTACCTTAAAAAAGAATCCACAACACACTTTCTGGTCATCTTCAAACTGTTCTCTGTCACTCTCACCTTCGTATTTCTCAACAGATACTTCGCTTTTTTCTGGTGGCTTCAAATCTGATAGGGAAACTTCAATAAGGTTAGCTGTTTTGGGAGCTGGAGGAATTGGTTGGTTTAGCTGATCTTCGTTTGGGGTGAGGCAGACAGTTTCTGTGATAGGCTGAGATAATACTTCAGAAACATTAGATTCAATAGGCTTAATCTCCTTTTCCTCCGACTTCTGTTCACACTGTTTTGGCAACTTTGGTCCTTCTTCTTTTGCTACCTCTTCTGTAGACTTGGCTTCCTTCAGATTTCCCTTTGACTGAGGCTCACTTACACGTTCACCATCATCTCCAAAGCAAACAAATGATCTAGTCTGAATGGGAACCTGACTTGGAGAAAATCTCCTCAAACGGGGAAGACTGTCCACAGACCGTGGGGCAGTCAAGGTACGATTTAGAGGTGTTATTTTCAGTTCATTTGGCCTAGGAGTCCTTTGCATTTTAATGTGAAAAGAGGCATTCTTCCTGTTGGAAGACTGTGG
Source organism: Calyptomena viridis (assembly GCA_013390005.1). Classification (NCBI taxonomy): domain Eukaryota; kingdom Metazoa; phylum Chordata; class Aves; order Passeriformes; family Eurylaimidae; genus Calyptomena; species Calyptomena viridis. Next base: position 91,154 of record WEIV01030200.1, read on the forward strand.
AGATTGATGTGTAGAACGAGGAGATTCCTGTGAGAAAGGTGCAACAGTAGATGGAGGTCCCACTTGCCTCGATGAAGACTTAAAGTCCCGAATCTGCTTCTGAGGAGAAGGCTGAGGAGGAGAAATAACCCAAGCTTGTTGCTCTCTCATCTGCATCAACATCTCCTGTTGAAGGGATAGACGTTGCATTTCTTGTTGTAGAAAGTGTAGGGAAGAGTTTAGTTTTTCAATAGATTTTGTATATTCTAAAAGATCTCCTTCATTCAAATTTTCTTCTGAGGGGCTTGCTAAATTCCATTGCTTTTCTGCATCCACAGAAGTAGCAGGAGACTTTAACCATTTGCTATGAGAATTTTCAGGGGTTTCTTTTACAAATTCTGAAGTTTTACCAGTCTGGTCATCTGATTTTTGAGTATCTTTTTCTTTCAACCGATTATTGTCAGTGAATACCTTCTCATCTTCAGCTCCTGCTGCTTCTTCTCGGAGAGGTGATACTCCATCACCTTTCTTTTTCACTACATTAAGAAATGCTGTTCTTCCCATTTTCTGCCGCTGCTTTGTGAATGCAGCTTCAACTTTCTTCTTCTGTGCTTCAATGGCTCGCCTCTTTTCCTCCAACTTCATCCTAAGCTGTACCATTTCAGAAGCCAGTAACTGTGTAGTGTCTCTTCCCTGAGGAACAGATGCCTCCTCAGGAATGTGAGTCCAAGCAACCATATGAGGGATGTTCAGCTCAGAACCTTCTGGTGTGGTTTTCTGAGAACTGCTTCCACTGCTTTTACTATCTGTGTGATTCAACTTCCTGAATTTCTGCTCTGCAAAGCTGGTCATTTTAACCCCTGAGCTCGAAGAAGCACTGCTGCCTGCCTGGGATTTAGTACTTACTGAGCTGGGACAGGGACTTAACTGATCTCTGTGATTGCTAGCTCGCATGTCATAATCCTGGAGAAATTTGGATGGCTCTTCCATGTCAGAGTCCATGCTTACAGTATAGTCTCTCAAAGAAGAATCCTCGTCCATTGTCTCTGGAATATCTTCTGAAGGGACGTGTATTCCGGTATCTACTTCTGTATTGTCAGTCACAGGACTCAGAGCACCTTTAGTGTCTGTGATTATATCTGGGGTAGACTGATTTGGTTTAATGTTTGAATTCAAGATGCTCATTTCCCGATTGTGAAGAAAGAACCCATTTGTAATTTGGTCTGTTTGGAGAAGTCTGGGAGGTTTTTCAGTGTCATGAATTATCTGCAAAGCCTCTTCAATGCTTGGTGTCTCAATCTGATTGCCAAAATCATCCAGAACCGCCCTGTTTTGCAGAGCTCCATTTGGAAACCTGTAGTGACTGCTCTCATTGGCATTTTTTTGATTTGCATTAAGAGACTGATTGGCTTTCGTGTCTTTAAGAGCTATCATGTCCTTTTCCTCCTCAATATCTTGATTTTCCTCTTCTCCATTTACTGGTTTGAAGGACAGACTTTTTCTAGTATGTTTTGGCATGCGGTTCATGTTTCCTGTAAGGCCTTCATTGCTCACAGATCTAGGAATTCCTCTGCTTGGAGTAGATACTGGAATGCTTTTTTCTTTGTCAAAAGGAATGTCAAATGAAACTCCATGTAATGATGACCTAACAGAGATGAGAATAAAGAAAGTAACTTAGCAACTCATGATCGTTAATAATAATAATATTAATATTTGGTTTTAAAATTATTTTAAGCTAGTAGTATAAGAGGCAAATGTGTTTTGCCTAGCTTCAAGTATAATAAACATACATTTTAATATATTTAATAGATATAAGTATAATACTTTTTAAGAACAGTAAAATAGGACATAACATTTTTTCAGTCAACCAATGCTTTTTATTACTTTGGAATAAATTCTGGGCATTTTAGGAATATAGGAAATGCTACTGTAGATCAGAAGGATGTTGTTAAGAGAGACGCAATTTACACACCAGTACAACTCTTACCATTGTAACTTTAGTTTACACCCTGCAGATTAAGAGTTTATGACCATTCTAACTGAAAAACAAAACATTCAGCCTGATTGTTCTTAGCATCCACAAAATAATACAAGGTTAAATGCTACTGAGTTCATTAGCCATGTTGTGCTTACCACATTTGGTTCATTGTGATGAGTAAATGTGAACATATTTAATGCCAACAATTCAAATATCTGAAATATATTTCTTTCAATGTAAAAAATAAGTTATTTCTGAAGATTGTTTCCTGTAATCCAGTTCTTCAACCTTGATACAATTTTCTGTTTCTTTTTCTACTTTTGCAAGTAGTTTACAAGAATTCTTGTTACAGGACTCTGGAAATCCAAACCACTACTACTCAAGAGCAAAAAATAATAGTCTTTTAACCAACTCATACAGAAAGACTCCTTACCTTTTCTCTTTGGGCCATGTCCCTACATACCCATCTACATAAGACATTGATGTGGACCTTCTGATGACTCCTAAATGAAATGAAAATAGGAACCAATGTAACTGCTGTGAAAAATGATTTTAACATCACCTTCTGTTGCTTTAACAAATTACTGTGCTTCACTACTCAGAAAGAACACTGCAAGGCAAAAAGAGTGTTTATATATTGTAAATACAAGTAGAGCATCTGAGCCAATTTCATCTGGAAATGTATCATACCCCTCGTCCATCAAAGAATTTACTATTGAGTAAAATATTCTATGAATACTACTAATATATACTACAGATAGTTGTTGTAAGCAATCTTCCACATAATCAAAACAGAAGTCATATTAAAAAAACACACACAATATATGAGGTACAAACACAAACTTCTCATTTGTACATTTTATAAATTACAGATCTCATTCATTAGTCTTTCATGTAAAGCTCTCCTAGTAATTTCTGCATAATGTTGGAATAAATATAAGCAAAGATAGCAATTTACTCAGAGGACGACACCATGTCTCATTCCCTCTTCCACCCATTTATAAATTGTTACCTGGAACAGATGAATAAGGCTGCTGGGGTGTATGCAGTTGGTGAGATGGTGTATAAGCTGGACTTTCCAATCTATAAAGCAAGAGACATGAACTTACAAGGAATACATCAAAAGCAACCAGAAAGAGCAACCAGACTTCACGTCCTGGGCCAAGACAAAAACAGATTTATTTTTTGTGATAAGGAAGAAAGTGAGGTGCAATTCTTTTCTTGAAATGTTAATTTATTAACTATGTTACTATCTTTAACTGGACCTAATGAAGGTAGACTAAAATATAAAAAAAGTATTTCCCATACACAAGCAGCTACAGAGCTGCATTAGATTCATTAACATACTTGACTCCTGATTTATTTCATGCAAATGTTAATTACTAGAAGGTTCTCACTTTTTAGGTTTGATTTTAGTAAAAAGTCCAAACAAATATGAGCAAAATGAGTCAGCTCCTACTGGCCTCAAAACTGAGTGATTGCAGCCAATATCACATATTTTTCATGTGCTTCTATTTTCAGTTGCTTAGTCTGAAACTCTTGCTTTGTGTCTGGACTGCACTATGCGCTAGAAGTGGATAAAGAAGATTTTGTGATAGACACGGCCTTTTAAATACACAAAATACATTCACTACTAGAAGAGTAATTATAGAGATTTCCTCTGTTTCTACTTGCACAGACACTTTATTTTGGTTCATAGAGAAGGTCTGTAATTGAGTAGCTGTGTTAATCCCAAACTGGATTAACATAATTCAATGTTTTGATCAAGGTGCTTCTCCAAGATCAGAACAAAGACACATACACAAAGATGCATGGAGTTGTATGTAAAACACTCCTAAAGAAACCAGACTTCAAAACCACGCTGGATTAAATCCTTTCATGTTTTGAATTTTGTCCACTGAGATGAAGAGCACACTCCCAAATTCACATTTTTCAATCACTAATTTTCAGAATATTTGTTTAGGGTTATTATATTATATATGCTGAATGCTGTGGAAATGTCTCTAAGTAATATTTGCAAGAATATTCACATCAGTTTAAGAAAAATAATGTTGTTTTATGATCTATAAAAGGCACTTTCATAACTATATATGAAATTATTCAAAATAGGTGCCCATAAATTCCTGATTTCTTGTGTCAATAGCACTACAGACTAGCTACATGACGTATTTGTTTTAAACGGCATTTGAGATTTCTGTGAAAATTTTAAAGTCATAATGTCTAAAACTTATCTTGAAAGAAAAGCCTTCCAAAATTCATCCAGCAGCCTGTGAAAATTTGCTACCACAAAGAAAATCTATACACTTAACTTTCCCTCAAGAAAATTCTGGCACTGAGACTGTGGTTCCATAGCAACCTCAGACATCGTAACTGCTCACTGCCACAGTGCCACTCCCTCCTCTGCGCTGGATCTGGCTCTCCATCCAATCCTCTGAGTCATTTCAACAAGCTAAGGCAACAGAAGAACATTCACTTTTTCCGTCTGGGTTGGTTTTTTTTGTCTTTGTGCACTGAAATGGCAATTCAAACACTCATGGGAGCAGGAACACACAGTTGGGACAAGGAGGAAAGCCAGGACCACAACATCCTGCAGTTAGGTCTGTTCTGCCAGGGAACCTGCAAGCCTGGTGCTTGATTCCTACCTCCTGAAATTACTTCTTGGGCCCCTCCTTTGTCCTCCAAGCCAGTGACGTATCATCAAGTTGAAGTACACTGGTTTATGAGGAAAGATACAGCAAATCACCTTGGGGACCCCTGCTTTAAAAGATAGGCTTAAAACTACTCTTTCTTGTTCTCCTGGCTTATTGCTCAGTTTACATGAAAATAAATTCATTGTCTACAAGGGAAACAATATATATACAGGAAAAAGACTTGGAATCACAGCACTTAATGGTAGTAAAAAATATTACTCCCTTATTAAAGTCAATGTAGATTTTCTAAAGATTAAAAATCTTTAACCTCAAATGAACCTCCACAAACTTCCCACCCCTTCTACCAAAAATCCCACCCAAAACCAAGAGAAAAGGCTAAACAGGATTATCTGGGCTGGCAATCAATAACTTGCTGAATATTCAATTAAAATGCTAATTTCATCCTTCTCCTCTGTGCCAGTTTAGACAGAGTCAATAAACCTTTGCCCCAAAATTATAAATATATTGTGATGCTATCCCTCATTCACTCTGTCCAGATCAGATCACTGGAAGGCTTTCTTCACACCTTGCCAAAAGAAAGACTAAAAAGAAGTCCTAATATGCATTTTCAGCCCCTTACCATAGAACAATTTAGGTTGGAAAAGACCTTTAAGATCATCAAGTCTGGCCGTTAACCCAGCACTGCCAAGGCCACCACTAAACCATGTCCCTAAGTGCCACATCTACACATCTGTTAAATACCTCCAGGGATGGTGACTCAACTTCTCTGGCCAGCCTGTTCCAATGCTTGACAACTCCTTTGGTGAAGAAATTTTTCCTAGTATCCACTCTAAACTTCCCCTAGTGCAAATGGAGGCCATTTCCTCTCATCCTATTGCTTGTTGCTGCCTGTCTACAACCTCCTTTCATGCAGTTGTAGAGTGATTAGGTCTCCCCTGAGAAATTAATCAAATGTATGATCAGCTAGAGAACACAAGGGAAATAGGATGTTTTTATATTTCTTCCAAATCTGTAACAGTAACACTAAAAATAATGTTTCACATTGTCCTGGTTTCAGCTGGGATAGAGTTAATTCTCTTCCTGGTAGCTGGTACAGTGCTGTGTTTTGGATTCAGGATGAGAATACTGTTGATAACACACTGGTGTTTTAGTTGGTGCTCAGTAGTGCTTACAGTAAGTCAAGGACTTCTCAGTGTCTCATTCTGTCAACAAGAAGGTGCACAAGAAGCTGGGAGGGAGCACAGCCAGGACAGCTGACCTCAACTGGCCAAAGGATTATTGCAAACCATAGAAGGTTGTGCTCAGTATCAACTGGGGGAATTGGCCAGGAGGAGCTGAATGCTGGAGGGCATCTGTCAGTGGAGGAGGGAGCAGTTGTACTGTGCATCACTTGTTCTCTTGGGTTTTATTCCCCTCTCTCTCTTCCTTACAATTAGTATCATCATCATATTTTACCTCATGAGATTTAACTTCTTTACAATTCTCCTCCCCACCAGGAGGCAGGAGGGGTGGGAAGTTCATCATAGCTATGTATTTATTTTTACCTATTTGACCTTCATGTTACTTTAGTAACACAATCAGATCGAACTAAAACCATCACCCAGGGCTTTTCCTGCTGTTATCTTAGTTTACTTTATAATTTATTGTGAATTTCAGAAAAAAAGCTCTTAATAGAGCAGACTTGGTCAGCAGCCTCACTTGAAATTGCAGAGGACAAGGCCATGTGCCACTTGTCTGCTGAATGGTAGGGGTTGTTTTGGAAACTGCAAAGACAGCAGCCTGCTGTCCAGGCAGCCAACACCACCTGTACAAACATGGACAAGCAGCCTGCCATGCAATGGGGCAATGAGGGCTCAACTGTGCGATCTTTCACAAAATTCCACAGATTGTATTTGGAGCAAAAAGGCAACAAAATGAAATTTAAAAAAGCATTTGATTATGAATAGAAAGGAGGAGATTGTGAAACAGTACTAGTGATTCTCTGACATTACCTGGCTACGAAGTCAGAACCAGATGGACCATCCACATAATTTCTTCTGTTAGTGTTCAAGCTGTGAGCAGAAGCTGCATCCTTTGCAGGTTCAGCTGCCAGGAAGAACAAAGCTCAAGTTATTACAGTTCAGCATTCAGTTAAAATATATAGTAGAAAAATTGTCCAGAATAATCTGAAATTTTGATTTTCAAAGATTTAAAGAATTTTCATTGATTTCATTACTTAGACTAAAACTCAGTAGTTTCCTTTCATTTTTACCTTCTCCACAGCTTCCATATTGGCACTAATTAAGTGAATGGAAAATGACAAAATAAACTAGAAAAGGCAAGGAAAGAACTAATAAAGAAAAAAAAATAAAAAGAGCCAGAAAATTAAAAGCCAGCAAACTGTTTTAGCAAAAATTGTTCTTCTGGAAGAAATTTTTCTGATAGAAATTTTTATCTCCAAACCCTTAGAATGACTTTTCAATGACAAAATAGAGTTCTTTTGTCGCATCCTAAATTAGTTAGAAATATTTAAAGATTTAAATCAGATTTGTATGTGCTGTAAAGAATATAAATTAAAAAAAAAAGATATAAAAGCCACACAGTGAAAATATCTTCCTAGTGCTTGGAGAGCCAATCACAGCACTGCTGTATGAATATTTTATTTGTTAACAGATCTCAAGATCTGCCTAAGAGGTGGATTTTTGAATTTGAGAATTTGCTTTTGGAAGACTGTGCCTTTGCACCCAGGTACAAAATGCAATTTTACAATTAACTATCTATTCACTTTCCTCAGACTTATGATCCTTTCTCTTGGTATCTTCTCAACAACACAAGTTCTTCAGGCTAAATTCTGTTCTTGGTTCCTTATTACGTTTGTAATCCTTGCATGGGCATAAATGGATTCTAGGCTAGTTTGGGCCAGGAAAATCTGCAAGTGATTATACCACAACAATTTAAATGAGTTTTTGGTAGCAGGCAACAAAATCTAATTATGATTTATGAGATGAGATGAAGATTAACAAGGAAGAAAGAGTAC
>WEIV01030200.1:117257-162586 GCA_013390005.1 Calyptomena viridis
ACACCCAACTAAAGCACTTTCTATAGAGTCCAGTTTCTCTTCATATCACTGAAATACAGTTACAGTATGGAAAAAAATATGTGAATTTGAAAACAAATAATCTTAATTTTCAAGTTCAATCAGGAATTCTAAGCCGTATCATAGAACAAGATTTTAGACAAATTGACTGAGAACAGACCTAGGCTGCCTGTTATTTTACTTAACATTGAAAGGAACATTCTTCTTGGATTTATCAAGGTACTTCAGACTTGGACTCAAAATGTCCACCAATGACTATTTAATGATAGGCTGAAGAACTACTCCTTGGAAAAAAGCACACGTTTGTTTCAATTCTAAAGACTAGCTCTCTGTAACAGTAACTGAACTCAAAATTAGTAATTCAATATGTATTTTTATTTATCCACATGAAACCATGGTTAAGATGACTATGATTCAAAGGGCTGAAAGACTTAAGATAATCAAGTTTAAATTCAAACATACCATAAGATTTATAAATATATACTTTGTAAAGCCACTTAGAGGAAAAGAGACGAAGAAAAGCTGAAATCTCTTGGACAACATAATGGGACTTCAATGGCTGTTGAACTGTCACTTTAGATTAGCAAGAATAAGCTTTTTTCCACTGAAACGTCATAAAAATCAGTCANATAAATGTTTTTGAGAAAGGTCCAACTACACTGAAAATCAGTAGTTTAACCAGTGCAACTGTACAGTCACTACATATTATTCAGTGGAAGCCTGAAAATCAAAGCTATTTACTACAAAACTTGAAATCCTAGTTGTGAAAAAAGATGCAGAGACTCTACCAGAAACAGATGAGGTTACCACAAATCACCAGCTGATCAAGATCCAGAGGACTACCTGGAACTTAAAATCACACATACTCCTTCCTCTCATCTTCTACAGACAGGTAGTAGCAGAAGTGAAAGAAAACAAAAGCAACCTCATAATCTGTTATTACTGGTTTTATCTATCCAGAAATAGAAAACAGGTATATCTTAGCAGTGGTATTATCTACTAATCTGTTCATATGATGCTTAAAACTTCTAGAAATGTACAGATTTATTATTTATTGCAAAAAGGTTCACCATAGACATTTAACAAGACAGTAAGAGATTCATTTGGCAGACTTGAGGGTTACACTCAAATTATTTTTCACAACCGATTATGATTAATCACAGTAGGAAATTATGAAATTACTAAAAAGTCTCTGTTAGCTTTGTTTCACCTTTAGGTACCTGACTTTACTGCTTCTTGGCCAGAAATTAAAACTAAAGGGAAGCTTCCCTAAAGACTAGAATCATCTGTTCTTCCCATGTTTGTTTGGCCATCTCTTTAACCAGCAGAAGGGACATTCATAATTTAAATTCAGTTCAGGTTCAAAACCTGACCACACCTCAGAAATGCTCAAATATCCAAACATGTTTGTCTAGATCGTAAGGGAGACTGCAAAGTTTCTTAAATTTTAGAAGGGAATCATCACCTTTTGAATGCTAACTGTGTTGGTAACACAGAGAACCTACATTACATAACAAAGCCCCAGCCTGAAAAGGGTGATGGAAGACAGAAAGGTTGCACAATGGAACATTCCAGTTCCCCTTCATGCTAAGTTTTCAAATGCAAATAGAAGCAGCAGTTAAGAGTTTAAAAACCAAGGAAGAAAATGAAACAATTGAATTCAGATGCTAAGAACTAAACTACAACTATGAGTATAAAAATGCTAAATAAATATATAGAAGTATAATTTAATTTTTCCATAAGAATGAAAAAGCATGTAAATTGCTTTAGTTAAAACAAAGGCAGAATTTCATTTCCCCCATTTTTTTAATGTAAAAACATTTACTGATACTAATTGCTAAACCCAGAAACAGTATGAAATGAAAAATTATGCACATATTTCAGTGATACCCAAACCTGGTAAAGGAATTTAGCTACAGTTATTTCACAGCTTTGCTGAGGGGTACAGACTGTAAGGTCAATGCCATCTCTGATTCTGTGCTCTTAAAAGAGGAATGCATGGACTGATGCAGAATGGAGACATGAGGGTAAAACATCTGGGTATCTGGCAATGACTACTAGGAGATGCTTGACAGGAGCCACATGATAATTTAACAAACTCCTGTGAGAAACTCTGACCAACTGGATTTGATGCAATTGACTGACCCAACGCATCTGCCTTAGTTTTCCTTGTAAAGCCAGCATGACAAAAAGAATAGCTGAGATTTCATAGTAAATTAGCCTCAGTTGAGCAGACCACTGTTTCTCAAAGCAAATCTGGAATTAAAGAATCTAAATGCCAATATAACCCCCTAGCAGGGAACATCTTACTTGGCAATGTAATTTCTGCAGCTGAATCCCGGGGTGAGGCAAAGAACGTAACATGTACCTGGGATAATAGCATTAAAAATTCAGTGTACAGAAGAGAAGGCCTTAAATACACATTTTTTTCTATTATGGCAACTGTTGTATGATCTTGCTTTTTTTGCAAATGCATTTGTACCTTGGCCACCAGAACTGGGCTCTTACTGTGTTACAGCTTCTCAATTCATATGAAAACATTACAAAAGCTTCTACCATTTTTATGTAAATGTGTTATTCCACTGAATCCATTTACAGGATCAGAGTTACAGACTATACAAGTCCTTCAACAATTGATTCAAGAACGCTGATGTTGAAAATAAATGATATACTAGAAGTTAGAGCATTTTACCCTGAATATAAAATGCAAGCTATAATGTAAGTAGAAATAAATATCACTGAATTTTTACGAATACATATAATCTTATGGCATTGCTCTGATAATAATCTTCTCTTTGATATATATTTGTTTACCATATTAACATGCTCATGTACCTTGGATTTTGAAAATTATTCTCCTCTTTCCAAGTGACCTAAAAGCCACCTAAAACTTCCTACTATTATGCTCAGGAAAAAGAAAAACCACTAGAGGACGGAGGTACCCAGGTTATCTCCCTGCCTTCTGTTTATTTTATCTAAATTTGAGAAATGAACTTGTCAAGGACATCTTACTCTCCAGATTTCTATGTTACTACCACTATTGAACACAGCTTAAATTTTCCATATGAGGGTTAATGCAGAGTCATTTGTAAAAACCACCACTTTTTGTTGAGTCACATCCTAATTAGTCTTCATCATCATTCCTCATATATATAAAAAAAAAAGCAAGGATATTCACTACTTTCATGTTTTTTGAAGCTGAACATCTAATCCAGCCTGGCAACTTTCAGAGTAGCATTGAAAAGGAGACAGCAGCTCACATGAAAACAGATCAGGATGGGAACAAGGATTACAGTAGCTCAGAAATCAGTTCTGCATTCAAGTGCAGGGGTAATACCAAAGGATGTTCAAACTTTTTATCAATTCCACAATAATAATTCTATCATAATAGTATAAATTATCTCGTTCTGAAGAAAGCAATTTTACATACTCTGCAACTGTATGCTATCCCTCTGTATTTTGGTGGTTATATGATGATACTTAATTAACTGAGCTCCACAAACAGAAGAAAAAAAATCCTGTTAGAAAAGAGAATCAAACAATCTGTTTTTATTGTATATATAATAAAACCTGTAATTGACCAGCATTTTGGATCATAGCCAGAGTAATGCTTCCCACGATGTCACATACAGACCTTTCGTTTAAGATTCAGGCAATACACAAGGGAAAAAACCTTTAAAAACCACGAATAAAATGTGCTTTTTTTTTCATATGGGATATGACTGCAGTTTTAATTCATTCAAAAGTATTCATTAATCTTAACGAATTCCTCAGCACTAACATAACAAATGTTTCCCTGCTACCAAAGATTTATTTGTCAAAAAGGACAACTGGGAATAAAAAGTGTAATTTTACTAGTTTTACTTTTACATGGGTATTTTCAGGGAAATTATAAAACTAATAACAAAATGAATACTACAAGTTTGCTTTCTTTAACAAGCAGTTACAAGTTCAATGTCTGAAAATGTATATTGACATACTATATGCAAGTCATTTTTGTTTACAGATAAATGCTTATTCTAGTTTAAAATATTTTAACTCCTACACCTACCTTTTGACCTCCTGCAGATTCTGCACTGTGATGTTCTTTTAGTTTCTGTTCCTGTTCCATGATGTCCTTCAAATGTTCATTTACCTAGAGACAAAATAGTTCACTCAGTTGTCTGAGAAATAAGTAATAGAAATTACAAGTTTTCAAAAGGTCTATAAATCACGACCACCAAGTTAACTAAAAAGATAAAACAAGTATTTCAGACTACAGCCCCGAAGCAAAGTCAGCCAGTGTCAGTCTCAGGTGCAGTCTAAGGTCACTGCTTGTTAGTTTTACATTGTACACACTAACCTGCCCCTTATAATGCTCAGTCACATTTGATTAACAGTGTATCCTTGTTACTCAATTTTATTATGCAGTGAAGATAGATCACTTCAAATAAGATATGTTCAAACACAAAGAGAATACCTTTGGGTCTAAATCTTGATAAATTACACAATGAGATGACAACTTTGAAAGAGCCAAAGAGAGACCCTCAAGCAGCCACCATGGCATCACAACATGACAGGGACTGCTAAGGTGTCATATGTAATGTATATTACAGTATTAATCTACACTTCCCATTTATTTGGTTCACACATCTTTAACTTATGTCCACAAACTTTGCTTTTTATTACAGCAGATGAAGGACCAGTCTGTATCAGACACAGTCCTGATACACCTACATACACACATATCCTTCCCTCTCATCTCTAATCAAGTCACAACGAAGTCACAGCTTGCTTTTCCACTACTCATACCTTGTTTATCCAGTACATGACAGCATCCTCAATGTCATAAGGGACATCTGCAGCTTGGAGGAAGGTTGAATACTGCTGGGTGCATGCGATCACTTTCTCAACGCTGACCATCTCTACAGTGTACGCCATCATAAGGGTATCGATCATGGCCAAGTGAGCACTCTGCAACAACAAGCAGCAATACCTAATTAGTCTGCAAATCACATCATCACTTTCTTATTTATTGCTTGTGAACACAGCCAGATACATGGAAAGATCAAAACTCTAATTGCTACAAATTTTCTGTCTGGTTGTCAGCTTTTGGCACATGAAAACAAACATAACAGATACGAGAACCCAGATTAACTTGCAAATTAAAATAACTTCTGCAAAAAAATTAACAGAAAAATTAACTGAAAATGAAAAGGTGAATTTTAATGATTCAACCATCACATCACTTTTAACAGAGCTAAAGAGATCTGTTAAATTTGTCATTATAGTGAAAACAACCCCCCCTGCCAGATCAATGTTATCTGTACTGAAAATAAAAGCTGAGACTGCCTGCTAAACAACCTTCATCATGATGAAAATGCTGCATTAATATGTGAAAGTTTATCTATATTTAAATTCATAATCCAGGAAGATGACATGATTATACTAATCTTTTGTAAAAAAAACAACATGGTTTCTTTTCTTCTAGTGTTATGCAGATGCAGCTATGTATGTTCAACTAGGTTTAAAATAAGCATATATCAATAAATAAAATAGAGCTTCTCTTACAAGATGAGGTACGTTTCTCCTGGTATTATGTATTGAAAGCCAATGGCTATTTCACTGTGTGTAATACTTTAAAATAAACAAACAGCTCTCCAAATCCCCCCAAACAAACAAAAAACCAAACACAGCAATAACAAAAAAAAAAGAGGATGACAACCAGGATTCCCATTAGATTCCTGTGACTGAATAACAAAATGATTGCAGTTTGTAGAGGCAGTGCCTACAGCTAAACAGATTTCCTTCTGCTTCATGATAAGAAAAACAGGAACAGGTTTCTAAGCATTAAGGAAGATTTCCTATAGATCAGAACGATTTCCAAAGACAGTATTTTTTTAAAACCTTGACTTAAAACACAGCTCACAATGCAAACAAAGATCCTCAACATCACTTACACCATCACTTCATCACTACAAAAAATAATCATATAAACATCTCACAAGGTGGCTGTAACAGCCATAGTAACAGCAATGAACAACATGAGTCACGCAGCAATGTACTACCTAAATCATCACAGTTCAGGTAGTTCATGCACACCATCTACTTCAGAACTTCCAGCAGGAAAAAGATGAGCAGATCCAGACTTTGTGCTCTTCTTAGTGTTTGTATCACCAATGGAAGTGATGATGCTGACCTCAGAAGTAGGCAGCAGGGCATATCCATTTTCTTAATGCAGTTAAGTTGCTTTGTTTGACAAAAAAAGGCAAACCACCCTTACTTTATCTACTAAAGACATTCATAACACTGTTCCTGACAGCCAGCCTTATTGGGATGAGCTTATTCTCCTCAGCCAGGCTGGGAACCAGCACCTCCTCACTTCTGCCACCACTGATGGACTCATTCAGAATAAACTCCTCCATCACCATTATTACGCCTTATGAATTTATTTACAGACCTTTATGGACAAATACTGATACAAGCTCTTAGGTAAATGATGGAAAGCACTGGGGAGCTGAATTCTTGTCACTTAAAGTATTTAAGAAAGAAAAGAGTACTGGCCATATTCAGCCTCCTGAGGAGCCTGCACTGCAGTGGGCAATGCAGCAATGCCATCCAGGGATGCACGAGCCACTTCTTTGTTGGCCCAGCAGTGCAGAGAAAAGTTCAAATCAGGTATCACATTAACTGCTAGTACAGTGCCCCAAAACGTTCTCAGGGATGGCAAAGCCTGGGTCAGCCATACAAATCCATGCAGTTCTGGCAGGAGTTTCCAGCTCAGACTGCAGAAGGGTAGTTTAGCATGTGTAACACACAGGGAAGAAGGGAATATTTGGATAACTTCTGACATCCAAGGGTCATTGCTCTAATTATCTTTCCTTGTTACATTTTTCTTGCCTAGTCTGAATGGCTCCCGAGTTAAAACCTTGTGCTATTTTCAGAACATCCTCAGAAAATGAAATGGAGATAGTAAACCAGCAAGAAAATGCTGTATTTGCCTTTTAGGAGGAGGTAGTGCACAAAAATGTGTTTTCCAGCCAGACTTAAGTGGCCTCATAGGGAGTGCTACTGCCAGAAGTGTGCTAGGAGTGAGCCGTGCTCATCCACAACTGCTCCCACTGCTTCCACTGCACACGGGCATTAATAACATCCCCTGCCTGCACTGAGGACACCGCCTTCTGTGGGAGGTCTGCACCAAGAAAGCCCCAGGCAGGTCTGTAAGTAGCTTCTTCCCCACCTGTTGATCCATGCCTAGTTCCCTGGGTACTGCCTCTGTGCTCTGAGATGGGCCTGCAAGAAAAGAAAGCACTGGGAACTCTCCCAGAGGGAATTTAGTAGCCTTTGCCTCCAATGCTGGATCATCAGCTTCTCTGAAAAGCTTGATCACACTATCAAGTGGATTGCCAGTGGAGAGAAAAAGCCACTGAAGTGCTGCAAGAACTGCCAATATGCTCAATACATTATAAATACATTAGGAAATTAAATTATTTACATTTAGTTAGCTGCATCACATTTTCAATGTTTCTAGCAAATCATTAATGAACTGCAAACTACCTAAGCAAACTCAGGGAACAATGAAGGGAATGACTTTAGATAATACTTTGTACTATCAAATACAAGTGTAATAAACTTTTACCCACACTGACTATAATCCATTCCACAATCTTTAATTTACATAAAAAATCAAATACAAGCATTTTCAGTCTCCAAAGCACCTCCAAGTTATTTTCTTTAAAATCCAGGCAGGACACTCAGAAGACTTGTAAAAAACAGTAAATAATAAAAGAAGGAATTAGCATTATTCTGAGAAACAAACAACAAAATTGCTATTTTTTTCTGTTACCAAAAATCCAACTTTCATTTTTATAAATACTTTTTTAATAATAAAAATGTTTAATACTAGTAACATATGTGGATTTATTCCCCCCGAAAACTGCAAGCAACCAAATAAACACATAGGATAACTAGTATCTAAAATAGTTGTTTGTTTAGTTCTGTTTGTTTGGGTTTTGTAAAGGAGGTACAGAAAAAATGAGAAAACTATTTAATTCCAGATCCAGCTTTACTGATTTTCTTCTACTTATTCTGTAAACAGTCAGATAATCTACTTTCTTTTACATCTCTTGATTCATTATGTTCAATGAGAAAGAGTCAATTAAAAACTGCACTACAAAAATTGTGTCCTACTGTTCCAAATACAGACTTGGTCAGCATAACTGCTGAAGTTCTCTAAAAAAACCAATTTTTAAGAAATTCTGTTGATAGCAATAAAGTTCCATTTTTTATGCCTTTCTCACTGAACAGCATATTTTAGATACAGCTAAAAAAATCAAGAGGGAGAGATAACTTTTCCCAGTCAGACCTGCAGTTCTGAGTGAATTACATAAGGAAGCAAGTTTTCATGTCTGAGGGAGAAACAGAAACCACTCTGAGGTGGGCAGAAACTAGGATCATCACTCAGCAACGTCCTCTTTCTCCAGACAACTCTGTAATACAATGCCTGAAGGAAGTCCCCAGGAGCTGCTGCTGACTGGCACCAAGACAGTATGTTAAATGTTGATATTTCCTGAGATGTCAGCATTCTGATACACAGCATAAAAAACCCAGGCGGGATTTCACACTGTCACATCCAGAATTGGAGCAAGGCATACACGAATAAAGATCACAGAACCATGGGATCTGCTGACTTGGAATGGGTCCACAAGGATCACAGGGAGTCCAACCCCTCTTGACTTGCACAGGACCATCCCCAGGAGTCACACCGTGTGCCTGGGAGTGTTGTCCCAATGCTTCTTGAACTCTGTCAGCCTTGGTGCTGTGACCACTGCCCTGGGGAGCCTTTTCCAGTGCCCAACTGCTCTTTAAGTGAAGAAGCTTTTTCTAATATCCAACCTAAACCTCCTCTGACAACTCCAGGCCATTCCCTTGGGTCTGTCCCTGGTCACCACAAAGGGATCAGTGCCTGCCCCTCCTCTTCCCCTCAGAGGAAGTTGTAACTGCATTGAGGTCTCTCCTCAGTCTCNCAAAAAACCCAGGTGGGATTTCACGCTGTCACATACCGCCCACATCCAGAATTGGAGCAAGGCATACACGAATAAAGATCACAGAACCATGGGATCTGCTGACTTGGAATGGGTCCACAAGGATCACAGGGAGTCCAACCCCTCTTGACTTGCACAGGACCATCCCCAGGAGTCACACCGTGTGCCTGGGAGTGTTGTCCCAATGCTTCTTGAACTCTGTCAGCCTTGGTGCTGTGACCACTGCCCTGGGGAGCCTTTTCCAGTGCCCAACTGCTCTTTAAGTGAAGAAGCTTTTTCTAATATCCAACCTAAACCTCCTCTGACAACTCCAGGCCATTCCCTTGGGTCTGTCCCTGGTCACCACAAAGGGATCAGTGCCTGCCCCTCCTCTTCCCCTCAGAGGAAGTTGTAACTGCATTGAGGTCTCTCCTCAGTCTCCTCTTCTCCAGCTGAACTGACCAAGTGACCACAGTCACTCACACACTTCCCCTCATGGCCCTTCCCCATCTTCGTTGCCCTCCTTGGACACTCTCTAATAACTTAATATGTCTTATATTGCAATAACCAAAACTCCCCACAATGCACGATTCCAAAAAGAAAAAAAAAATTAGAGAAATAATTATAAAAATCAGTAACATACTAAATTAGAGAAATACCTTAAAAAACCCCCCACAAGATCAACACAACAGCGGTGAACAACACAGGAATTAATACACTTTTCACAGGAGTGTTATGCAGAGATTTGATATAAGCCAATTCAAAAACTTTTCATTCTTTGATCATTTCAGTACAATGGTGCAAAGCACTGAAGTCTTAAATAGAACAAGACATATGCTAAAGAAACACAAAATGCTGGATTCTTAGAGGTATTTTATTTTCTAAGACACAACTGTGGTTTTGTGTTTCCCAGCTACAACCTGCACAGAACACAAGAGTTTTAACTTACTAATCTTAAAAATCTCATGTAATTACTAGTTAGTTTCTGCCCTGTAATGTAGGTTCCACAGCTTTTCTTTCTACTTCTGAATACTTCAATAAGAAGCTTAGTGAACTGTAAAAGAAAAATTATTCTGAGCATGAATGCTAATGCTTTCCCTGTCTGCCTAGCATTTGATTACAGAACTTGCTCCACCTCCCTTGAAGAACTAAAAAGAATTTCATTAAAAAGTACACTAAGCAAAAGGTGCATATCATCCTATATACACAGATACTTATGGATGAATATCACAAATTACAGACAGCCCCTATTATTGTTACCTACTACTAAGGATATTTGTCATATTGCATTAAATGATATTCAGGTCAGGAGTTCTCTTATGATCTGACTCTTTAAGAAAGAGACAAACCCATTTCCCACTACAGTGCTTGAAGAAAGAAGCAGAAGGAAAAACAGGATAGAATTATTACCCCCATGTTAAAAATAAAAAAAAAATTATTCTTTCCTGGAGTCTTTTTCTTTCAGTAAAAGTCCCCTAGTCTCACTATGCTTTGGAGAAGAAGTTTGATCTTTTACAGAATATGGCTTTTGTAAACAGAAATATGTATTTCTGTGCTTACTCAGGTTGGTTGTGCTTCATGAATTTTTTTGCGAGAATTTTGTGAAGGAATTTGGTCATGTTTCAAAAAAACAAATCTTCACACTAGTTCTCACTTGCACAACAAATACATATATTTCTAGCTAAATTCCCTAAAGACTTTGCCTAGACTAGATCAGGCACTTGAGCAAAGAACAGATGAGATTCAGCTCTCTACATTTAGCTGGGAGAATTTTTATATCTCCATTGCACCAGCAGTTATGCATGTAACCAGCTGTTTCTACCTTCTGAAAATAGAGGTTCAGATTCAGATACTTCTCACGCTACAGTAATAAACACTAATTACAAGGGCTTGATAAAACTTACTCTGATTATCAAGAATATATAAGGGTTAACCAGTACAAGACATGTACTTAAGGAGAAAAGACAAGTGAAAACAGAGTTGCTGGTATCAATAGTAAAAGACACACACTAACAGTAGGTGAGTAAGGGATTAAACACACAGGAAAGATGTGCCAAAAGCATTGTGAGGATCCCCTTCCATACCACTCCAACCCATGTCTGAATACAGTTTCCTTGCAGATCCTGTGAAGAGCAGAGTTTGAGAAGGCTGGGTAGCTTTAGCCCCCAGACTCCCTTTCCCAGAGACCCTCCCACAGATAATCCAAGTCTCAAATGAATCTGCTAGTATAATGAGAGATCATCTAAACTCCAAGTCCCAGCTAAGAGTGGAAAATTGCAGAATTCCAGCTCAGGGAAAGCATAGGCCAAGGCTTGATATTGCAGGAGGTGAGGAAGAAAATCATGAGCAGTGCCAATAGGTGATAACTCCAGTACAAATTTCAAAGCTTTTGCTTCATTTCACCATCATTTATACAGCAAATTGAAGACAATTCTGATACTACAAAGGAAACAATTTCTAAAATATTTCAATCAACAAAATAGAGCAGTCCAAAGTAGTCAGTTCTGCTCTGTTTGATACTTCTGGACACAATTCTTCTGTAGACTCACACAGAACTTATGTCTGAGCACAATCCTGAAAATCCCAGTTGTCTAGTTAGTATGTGGAACTACCTCCTCTCTGCATTGTCATGAAGAACAAGTGCTTGACTCTGCTAAGATGCTTATTCAGCAAAAACTGGCATGACTGAGTCATGCTAAGCACATCGAGGCACGTTCTGCAACACAGAGGGAATGGTTTTTATTTTTCACTTTCAGCATTTTTATAACTTTCTGCATTGGGTTAACTTCGCTAAATTTAGCAATCTCTTATGTGAGCATATATATATATTATAATTCATTATTTGTCTGACAAATATACACACCTGACATGGGAAATCTAATTAATTTCTATAAAAAGGATTTGTTAAGTATAGGCACTTGAAGTCAAACACTTTGACAGCACTTACAAGTTCTACCTAAGGTTTTCTCATTAGGCTTGTCAGGGAACTTAACAATTTGATCTACTAACTCAATCCTAACTAAATACCTAACAGAGATTTCCAGATTCTTTCTGGATTACAGAACCAAGTGAGACCTTGACCTACTCCAGGTCATAGTGAAACAAAATACCTGCACGAGACCCACTGGAATCAAAAACTGGCAAATGATGTTTATCACATTATTTTAATTTTATAGTTTCACACAACCTACTTTGAATTTTTTAATATTCCAAATGATTACAAGTTGCCTGTATCTTATTTACTAGAAGAATCAAGTACCTAATGGTGAAAATCACAAGGTCATATCAGTGCCTTTATGCCAAGTACTCCATGTTTCAAAAAATAAAACACTTGTTGTTGAATAGATTAAATTAAACCAAGAAATTAATGCAGGATAACTGATAGCAAGACAGTTATACACAGTCAGACAAGTACATAGCACGAGCCTCAGATTCCCCAGAGGATTTCGTTTTTGCAGATAATTCAGGACTTTCCTAGACCATATTATCAAATCCTGTCCAGATACTCCAAAATCAAAAATATCCCACAAAAATTGCTTATGTGCACTGTCTCCTTGCTCTTATGTGCTGGATATTTAAACCAAGAACAAGCAGTAATTATACAAAATACCATCAGAATTTCTTTTGTCATAACAAGCCCCACCACTCTTTGAAGAACAAGGGAGTGGGAAAAAGAAAAACAAGGCTTCATCTTATCCATATATAAATAAAAAGTAGTTCCTTCTTCCTGACTCCCTCATACCTGCATAGTAATGCCATGAAAAGCACTGGTTTAACTTCTCTGGCAGCTTAGCTAAAACACCTGCAGAGGCAGTTATCACCACTAAGTATCAAAGTATGTTCACCTCAGAACTTCTGCTGAATGAACACACTTTCTCATGGAGAAGCAGAAGCAGAGACAAGACAAGCCAGATTTCTACAGAATTCCGGGTGAAAAGTTCACGTTTGGGTGATGTGCTAAAGTACATAAGAGATGAAGTTAGAAAGGCAAAGAGAAAAAGAGGCAGAGGTCCCAAAATAAAATATATTATGTAGGGCTGGGATACTAATTCCTAGAGATGAGAGTGGGGGAGACAGAGGCATGTCTTCTCCAGTGCACGACAGCCTGGCACTGTGCCCCAGTGTGCTACAAGTCCCACTGACAAAGCCCCCCGGAGACACTCCTCAGTATGTTATCAGAGCAGACCACTTTTGGAAACTACAACACAGACTTCTAGTTAACCCATTTGACAGATAAATATTGATAGTCATTTTTGAATAGCAGCTTTTATAGCTCAAGTTAACTGATATAATATGCTTTCTGACTAATCTGCAGTCTGTACAACTGCTCTGGGCAATCACCTTATGTCTTCCATCATGTTAGCCAGTACACTTCTCAGTACCAAATCCCATTTGGCTAAACTAAAATATAGAGAAAGGTCCTGTATTTCTCAATTGCTTCAAAAACTGATCTCTCAATATCACTATGTTTGTACTAAGCCTTTTCCCTCCCCTTATTTCTCAAACCAAGAAAGTATCAAAGTAGGGCCAAATTATCAAAGGAAACCGACTAAATTCCACACAGTGCTGGGACTGGTCTTCCAGGTCATGTTTTTAACTCCTACATTCTACTCAGTTTCCTCAGGAAATGTGCCTCCCAGCTGGAACTCATGTGAGACACTTGCCAAAATACAAAACTGGAAATACAAACTGAAATTCTCAGGGAAGGCATTTTAAGAACAACTTTTAATTATAAACAAGAGATTTGGGATGTTTTGACACAAAACTCATCTTTGTTTTTGAGAGTGACCATCTTTCTTGGTCAAATTCATATTTTTACCATATGTGGAAAAAATGTATATCATCCAGCATTTTAGATAAAACAAAATAATTTAGTGTTGAAGCTAATGCCTCTGACTTGTAAGCATCTAAAATCTAGGGACAACTTCATTCTGTCACATGTCAAATATCACCATAATTTTATACAGGTGCTGCTCAAGAAACCTATGAAAAGTTTCTAGTTTTTGTTAAACAAAAATCCATTTTTAGGAAAGAAACATGAGACATTTTCTTTGGCTTAGCTTTCTTTGTTGATCTACTAAAATACTGGCTTAAGAAATCAAAAGGTACATGGTCATTTCAACATACTATCTTCAGAAAGAGGAAAATAGGTTTCAATTTTTATATGAAAATATAGTATGAAATCTTCCTGAATTTGCATATAAACAGGCTCCTGATAATTTCCTCGCTGTTTCTTTATTAACCATAGAAGGGCAGAGAAATAAGGTCACCACAGTCATTACTGTAATGGCAATTACATTAAGGAGTTATTTTACCTTTTCCTCAAAGTTTTTTAGGAATATCACATTTATAGATCATAACACAGCACAGCAAGGCATGGGAGGGAAATTGACCTTATCAAACATTTTATTCTAAAGTAACAACCAAGGTCAAAAGAAGTTTCCCAGTCCCCTACTTAGATGAACTCTATCAGCAGCATTAAATAATTAAAATAGACACAGAAAATTACACTGATCGTAAGAAATCTGTTTCTCTATGGCTGTTAATGTAGTAAAACCTTGTAAATGACAAGCTGCTGACTAATAGCATTACTAAATCACACAGCTGACCAACATTTTTTCATCTACTTATTAAAGGACTATGACAGTCCAGCCACAAGAGTGGCTGCTAAACAAGGATATGGTCGACAGAGATGTTATAGCAGAAGTGGGAAAGGTGCATTATGGTTGTTTTCATAAACATATTTAAAAGATTTTCCACTTGTTTGGTTAACCAGGACTAAACAACAAGCTTTAAGACAGGTCTTGACAGACTCATATATACACACAAAGGCATAATTACTGTAAATTTTATGATCTGTTTTTCATCTTTCAAATCCACTCTGTACTCAGGAATATACTTTATACTTAAAAAAGAGCAATCTGTGCCTTCACAGAGATCCTGCTGTACTACTAATCCTTTTTAATAGATGACTTGCACGCGAGATGTCCCATGTACTGCTGGAGATCTGTGCAGGACATGTGGCAGCAGCCTCCATCCCCACAAGCTTCTGCTAAGCACAGGGTCAGACACAGGCTCTGTCTGCAGCAGGAACTGCTGCAGACCAACAGGAGCAGATTGTCAGATGGAAAAGGTTGTGCTGAGGACAGGATACCTACAATATGGACTGCTGTTGTCAACAATCATTCCATTTAATAATCTGGAATTCAAGCAGCATACTAATAAGGCAATGGCTTGTCTTTTTAAGCTTTTCACAAAAATGGAATGGTCAATAAAATAGCTAAAGCTTTTCTTAGAAGTTACTTTGGTAAAGGCATGATCAATATGATACCATCATCAGGAAGTACGTTTTCTTCGAAAAAACTCTTTTGAAAAATGAAATGGTTCATTAGCTTGTGGCCTATCTATAGAAAAGACTAGAATGCTTTATCTAAAGAATTAAGATAGAACAGGAGACCACTGTGAACTCAAGATTACTTCTCAATTAACAGTCAACCAAAGTAAAACAGTAACCACTCTCATCCTTCACAAGTATCTGTTTGTAAACTGATACTTTTCAGGCCATGAAAAGGAATTGGAAAGCCTTCCTCTATCTCCCTTTGGTAATGAAATAACTGCCAGCTGATAAGCATATTTAAAGATTAAAACAATAAAACACACTATTGCCTCCTCAATCCTAATGCATTTTCCATTTATAACGTCCGTATTCCAGGAGGTGTTGCATAATTAGTAGCTCTTGAAACAGTAAACTCAGCAGCAGTAGCAACCTATTCACATTGTAGTAAACAGCTAATTTCTTTGGCAAAATATCACTCCTCCTTCCCCCTGCAACTAATGCAACCGAGTAAGAGAGCATGGTGATAAACAAAGCAAAACACAAACCAGTTGAACAGAAAATCACAATACAGACACAGGAAAACTGGCAATCCTTCCGTTTGCAAAATAGTTACTTAAGATGGCAATTACTAGATCATAAGTATTTTCTGTGCTTCCAAGAATAGCAGTTAATACCAATAGTATCATTTGAAACCTCTGCTACAAGCACAAAGTATGTCAGTGCCTTCTGTCCAGAAACTGCACAAGCCCTTCACATAATGATAAAATCTTTCCTTTGGCAAAAGCAATGACCCACTCCCACATACAAGCCCTAACTATTAAATCACTTTGTTAATTGGGAAGAGGAAGGGAGATTAAGGAGGGAAGGAACAGGAAACTATTTTATATCTGTCCTTAAGTGATGGATTCAGAGACCAGCAGCTGCAACAATGAAGTCCATCAGCAGTGCCACGTGTGGTGCCATGGAAGGGTCAGTGCAGGCCCTGTGCCANTTTATCAAACCTAAAAAGCTGGCTGTCTGCATAGGCAAGTTAATCTGGAGTATTTGAAAAAGAAAAAAAAAAATCAATACTGTACTATCACCAAAGGGAATGGGCACTGTTAGAAAAGAAATATCACAGTACATTTATTAGTTACAAATAACATTCAGTATACCTTTCAGTGTCTACATGATCATCCAAACATATGATAAATCCAAATCAGGAAGCAATTTTGCCAAAGAGAATTCTTACAGTGTGCATTATAGATGCAAAGGACTGGGCAGAATTTAATCTGCATTACATTTTAAAATACTGACAATTTTTCATTTTTACTTTAAAGCACAGTTAAGAATATTTAGGGTTTGCTTAGTAATGTTAATTATTCATCCTCAAACACAGAACAGTTGCTATTTTGAGTTATATTACTTGAGNAGTATGTTATTTCAGAATTGAATGCAGTATCTGTAACTGGTGTTACCTAAAATATCAAAAGGAAAATTTTATCAAACCTAAAAAGCTGGCTGTCTGCATAGGCAAGTTAATCTGGAGTATTTGAAAAAGAAAAAAAAAAAAATCAATACTGTAATATCACCAGAGGGAATGGGCACTATTAGAAAATAAATATCACAGCACATTTATTAGTCACAAGTAACAGTCAGTATACCTTTCAGTGTCTACCTGATCATCCAAACATATGATAAATCCAAATCTGGAAGCAATTTTGCCACAGAGAATTCTTACAGTGTGCATTATAGATGCAAAGGACTGGGCAGAATTTAATCTGCATTACATTTTAAAATAGTGACAATTTTTCATTTTTACTTTAAAGCACAGTTAAGAATATTTAGAGTTTGCTTAGGAATGTTAATTATTCATCCTCAAACACAGAACAGTTGCTATTTTGAGTTACATT
Organism: Calyptomena viridis; assembly: GCA_013390005.1. NCBI lineage: Eukaryota > Metazoa > Chordata > Aves > Passeriformes > Eurylaimidae > Calyptomena > Calyptomena viridis. The sequence continues at coordinate 134,507 of WEIV01030200.1, forward strand.
ACTTGAGGACTACAAGTCTTTTGTATTGGATACATATGGACACATACCAAGCAAGGGAGGAGGCACTACAGAGGCCCAAGAAGGAACAGAGGCCAGACAAGTGCCAAACCTAGAAGAGAATGGAAATGTTGTGTCTTCCTGAACAGAGAATTCTGGGGTACTTAGCTTGCAATAAGTAATGTGTATCTAGTGAATATAATGCAGGTAAAGTGGATACATTGATTTAATGCATTATTTTACTATCTCCCTACACATGAAAGGTACAGGTACAGAAGTGAGCTCTCAGATGACTGAGGAACTATTTCACAATCTTATAATTATTGATGGAGAACAGTCACACATGCACCTGTAATCACACTTTACTTAAAGTTTCACGTATAAAAGGCAATTTCATATGTTCATATTGCTGCAAAGAAAAATGATGAAAATAGAAAAACAATTCACAAGCTGATAGCAATGTTCACATTAGTACACATGCTTTTTGTTGTCTCTGCACCTCTTCCCATTCATCGTCTTTGCCCTTGGATGCAAAATAAATACTAATCATCAAAAAACATATGGTGTAAACACTTGCTATATAGTTCAGGGAGTTCAAAATGAATTATCAAGTCTAAACCACTTTATTTTGATTGTGCCTTCTGTAGAGGAAAAAGTAGCTGTTTATGCAACTTATTCATACTGAAAAAAATAGACAAACCAAAATCAGTTTTGCACATCCGATGAGCAAGCACAGAGGGGTTCAACCAGAGGAACAAACATCCCTCACTCCTGTCCTCCCTGTGCACTGCAGCCTGCAACTTCCTTGTCCCACCCCCAGAATGTGCAGTCACACAACAGAATGTGCTTCCAGCTCCATCCTTCGTGCAGGTGCAGGAGCAGCAGGTCGGGCTGTACACCAGGACACCACAGCCACTGCGGGAAGCTCTTGGAACAGAGCTGGATGTTCAGGTACCTGTTTCTCATATCCACTGCAGAAAGGCTGCAGCCAACTGGACCATACTGATCCACCAGAAAGCTTCAACTAAAACTATGAAATGGTTCAAAATAAAGTAAAGGCATGATGATAGTTATTCTGCAAACATTTTACTCGCATACTATTTAAAATGCTTCTATTGTTCATTAACATGACCTTTACAATGACTTCTGAATTATTCCCTAACTGAGGGACTGTACTGAGATTCTCTTTACATAAACTACAAATTTCTTTGGCAATTCTAGGTATATCAGTGACAGAATACAAAAGTTATCTTGAAGGCTGTCTTCATTCTCATTCTTTACATTCTTAGCATCTTATTTCTGTGCTTATAGATTTGGCTGAACAACTCTTTCAGGTTTGTTTCTATATATGCATCTACACACACACAAATATACCTGTAGGAATAAGATGTCACAGTAGCTTTTAATGTACTTAGCAAATAATGTTGCAACAGGCCTTAAACAATGAGAATGACTCAGTCATTCAAACAGCATTATCCCTTTGAGATGTGAACAAGACATGTTATCACATTTAGAGATTAATGTCATGCTTTTGCCAGAGTTCCAAGACTGCAAATGAAAATGTCACTTTGGTGTTTCCTAGCTTTCCAGTATTTGGCATTGTCACTAATTTTTTAAACTTTTTTTTTTTAGTAAACAGTAAAAGAGAGAAAAAATATTCTCTGTTCAGTTTCTACAGATATAGATGTCTGTATTAACAAATGTGTTCTTTTAAACAGATTATTTCTATAGAGCAATCAACCATTACAAACACCAGACATTCACCTAACAGGTCGTGTTCAGCTCTTTATAAACTTGGGACCTTTTTATGCTTCTGTTACCCCGATCCAACATGAAAACTTGCCATTACATCCTGGTATTGCAACAAGTCACTGGATGAAACAATTTCAACTCCCTCTTAATTACTGACAATGACTGTACTGCCCAGTAGTGAATGTACTCATATTTGCAAATATACTGCTATATAATTATGATAACATAAGCTGCTTGGTGAAATAAAGACAATCAATTGGTTCACATAAATAAATAATTAATAGATACATATATAGGTCAGATTTTTTAGTCTTCTCTTTCAGTCTCCAGATGTTATTCTGCATTTGATTAATTTAATAAACATTTCACTAAAACAGTAAGCAGCCCAACCCTAAGCACTAGCTACTGCACACTGACATTTACAACAATTTAATCCAGGGAAAAACAAGTGACCTGCTAAGTTTTAAAATTTCACCTCAAAACTTCATTAAGCTTTCAATATATAATCTGGTTCAAACTGCTTATGCAAATGCAACTAATTGCATCCTCTAAAAAGGCATCTGAAATATGTAAAAAACTGCAAAAACAGTTTCTGTAAATATATGTCTACTGTGACATGCTTTTTCACAGCAGCAAGTACAGAAGTTAAGTTATACTATTTTAAAAGTTCAATTATTATAACCCATAGTTGTCTTTAGTGTAGTATTTTCCTGTTTTAATCAAAATCCATTATTTTGCCCTGAGAAATTCTGACAATAAAGTAAGAGATAATGGTATGTCAGTTGCCAACAGATTAGCAATGTATTATTTTAATCTGTAAAGCACCATGTACACTGATGTCGTTACAAGAAGCAGAGGAGGAGAGGTGGGAGTTATGTTGTGGGAGAATTAAAATTATCACCATTCTGGAAACAGATATTCCTGGCAATAGGCTTTATCACACCATGCCTACACACAGATCTGGAGGTCTGCTTTATTGGGGTTGGTGCAGATTGATGATGCCCTTTCCAGAGTATAACTGAAGCCCTTCATGGAAGCACCTCCAAGCACTTGGTCTGGTTATCTTTTGGTAACAAAAAGGAAAAGTGGAAAGAAGATAAGTTGCTTTATGTCCATGAAGCTTTGTGGATTGATGAACTGAGAGCTCCAGTCTCTGGAGTAACTTCTTCTCCCACCTAGCCATCACTAAGTCTCCTGAAAGATCCAGTTTCCATCCTAAAGCCAAATCTCTCACATTCTTCCACAAAAATGTCTCTCATTCTTCCTCCTCTACATTCTGAAGGCCTTCTTGAACTATTCTCAGTATGTGCTGGCTCAGGAAAGAAGCTCATCAGGGTCTATAGTTATTTGGTCTGCACTCCAGCCTTCCCTTTGGCACAGGAGTGAACTTGGCTCACTCTCCTCTAGACCAGCAGCTATCTCCAATATGCTTGCAAGAACTTGTACAAGAAAGAATTTGTAAAATAAATAACCAGAAGATAGATATAGGCCATCCCTAAGTGGAACAAAAGACAAAAACAAAACACCATTTGACTAGGATTAAACTTGCAAATTCAGATCATATTTTAAATTCTTTTCCAAGAACATGTGGGAAAGGTACAGAAGTAATACACAGAACAAAAATTCAAGCAGTCTTCAGGAAAAGAAAGGTAAATTTAGTCAGTGGTTATATTGCAAGAGTGGTATTTTTCCAGATAAAATTATCAGGAAAAAACCACAACCCACCATCTAGAAGACTACAATATGGACAAGACAACAGAAGTGACAATATAGTCAAAATATAATGTATTTTAGATATAACACATAAAAATAATATGAAGGGAATCTTGCATGATTTTATCTTTAATTTAGTCATCAAGATGGGCAGAGATGAATATTATCTAAAAGTAAATATGACCAAGAGCTTCATAAAGGGAAAAAGTGTTATAAGCAGGTGGAGACACATGCAATTATCACCCAAGTGAACACAGTACCTTTTCAAACGACACCAAGTGCTGGCAGTCTTTTGTGCTGCTGTCCAAGGTTTCAGCCTTAAAAAGCCAGCTTGCAGCTCATTTCTTTGATGTATGAGAACAGTCATTGTGTTTAAGGATAAGAAACATCTCAATTCTGAGTAAACATATTGACCTGCAAGCTGACACTAGTAGTATCTTTCACTTTTTTTAAAGAGAGTTCTAATTCTGTCTTCAAGAAAATATATTACATTTTTGATAGCTTTTGCATTATCTACAAGTCTGCCAATTTCATGCTTAACCTACATCTTCATCTCAGTCTGGAGCAAATAATGAAAGAAAAAAATACTATACTTTTAAAATTACAGAAGGATTTAAAGAGGAGTAATCTGTACACATTGAGCTATTCTTTTTATAACTCTAAGAACACTGGGGACATTCCAAAAGATTAGAAGGAATGAAATAACTTTTTTTTTTTTGAATCAACAGACAATACAAATAATTTTAATGCCTCCTGCCCTTCTTCTCATCTCATGCAAAATAATTTCAGAGTCAACAAGCATCTTGATTTATATATGTAAAAAAATTAAAACATGCCAATTAAAACGTGAACTAACAGAATATAAGCCACTTTTTAAACTCACTTATAACTATAAGCAAAAAGTGTAAGACTCATAATGAGTGCGAGGCATCTAACATGATACTAATACACTTTGATTAAAGAGACTTTTTAATGCTGGCTACATTAAACTGATTTGTAATCCAGTCAACGATGCTGAAAATGCAACTCTGAGCACAGAATCAGCAATGAGTCCAAGAAACACCATATAAATGAGCTACCAGCTCACCATCTCTTAGAATTTTTACTAAAAGCCTGGAAGGAAACCTCATCACTGATCAGGTTTGCAGTGAATGCAATATTTGGGGGAAAGGCAGCTAAGGAAGAACATGAATCAGTGGAGTAGAATAATCAGTTCTCCCCCTAAATTTGGGAGGATATGGAGAGAATCAAATAAGTTGTATGGAAACAGAAGGTCCTGCCTTCCCTGAAAAAAAAGTACTACCTTCTCTAGTAAAGCAAAGGTTTAAAGTTATCTAAGAAAAGGAACATAAAATATTTGAGACTACAGCCATATGTATTATAAGGGTATAATTGTGTTAAGTCATTAAGACACTAGATCTTGTTAGAACAAGTAAGACTGTATTATCCTTCTCCCTCCCCCATGATCAGTACAAGCCAATAATACCAAGGTACATACAGCCTGTTACGTAAGTTCAGTTTCCCTATGTTCTGGGAAAACCAGACAAATTATCCTTTAATGCTTAGAGGCATATGAGTATGTTTGTTGTTGTTGAAAGTACATAGTCCTTTGGGAGGACTGGGTTTTTTTCCCCAAAGCTTTGACCTGGAAAAGTAAGAATTTTCATACATACACATGCTGACTTAGTTAGAATTATGAATTGTATTTTCTCTAACAAAGAATAAAAATGTACTGACAGTACCTGGGAACACTACAACACCTTATAAGACACTGGAGTAATTTGACCAATGGCATTGTTGCCTAAATATTTATTATACTAAAACAGAGCAAGTTCAGTAAGTAAATTAATTGAAGGTGACTTTTAGCATTAGGATTTGCTTCTCTCTAGCAGTTCTTAACTACCATGTGCACATATTTCTTCATCAATTCCATTACTACCATGGTATTTACTTTCCAACCATAAAAGTTGAGTTTTCTCTGTATTTCTTCCTAGTGCTGAAGAAAAACTAAAGGCAAGAATTGTAATAATTTCATCCTTTACAGGTATCTGCCTATTAGATACATCTTACCATAAAAAATTTAGCAGCTCAGAAGTAACGAGACTTCCCTGAAAAAATGATATACTGAACTACATTAATTTACAATCTTTCTATGGGTAGTCACAATATTTTTTTTTTTAACTTCACATACACAAACATACCTTTACAGTGGACTTCTAAGTATCATTAGACAGGTTTGGTTTTGGTTTTAGGAGTGGTTAAGAAGAGGGGTAAGGAAAATAAAATAAAAAAAAAGAGTAAAACGCATTTATAATTGTGAACTGAATTTTCTTTCCATTAACATTCTGTCCATTCCATTGCTTCCCTTTTATGCATTAGGATGTAAGCTGGCATAGTCCTGTATTTCATTCTAACCCTGACAAAAAGGAAGGGACTTCAAAGTGAATGGAGCACTGCAAAAACCTGGCAGCCTTCGCAAAACAAGGCCACAGAAACACACCAATGGCATTTACACAATCCTTTCTGTGTAATGGACCAGGGAGCTTTTACAGATGTTTATTCCCCCACAGAATGCCCATAAGAAGGGGAATCAAGCACAGGGTAATTTCCACCACAGCACATTTCAGCAATATATGGTGTGATCGTTTTCAAAATAATCTTAACATGATGGAGAAGAGTCATAAAAAAGTCTGTATTAACCTTATGTATCAGAGTAGAGAACATCTAAGTAAATCACTAATCATCAGATACCCAGAGATACCAGCACCTGAAGGGGAGCATGCAATGAATGTCATGCACAGACATACAGGCACAGAGCTGTGTGTCACCTGCAGCCTCTGCACTGCCAACAACACAGCAGCACCCTCTGCCCTACAGGCCTGGACAAGGGCAGCTGCAATCCTGGGTCCAGTTCTCAGCACAACATGTCAAGAAAGACAGCCACTAAAATGGAGAACATTTGGAATGAAGATACAAGTCTGGCAAACAAACTGTGTGAGAGACATTACCTGTCCACACAGAGAAGAGCTACAAAAAGGAAGGGAATAAACTGTTCATGGTCACAGTGGACACAGACAATAAGGAGATGATAGTGCAGATAGGTATTAGAAAGAAATGTAAGGAAAAGGAGGCTTTTTGATGGTAGGATTCTTCTGACTCCTGATATGGCAAAATAAAACCCCCATTAACCCAAATCCCCAGAAATTAATTTACAAATTGCAGGTAGATATCAGTGAAAAGAGGTTAAGGTGGTACAGCTATAGCTGAACCTCTGAACAAATGCTGTTCTTCAACAGCTAGAAAATGCCATCTGTCTTTTGACAGCACTTAATTGGTACCTACTAAAGTGGTTTGTTGCCTAAATACCATTGTGAAATTTACTTCAATACATTAGTATCCTTTAATAATGTCACAGATACACCAATTTCATATTTAAGAAACATCTCCCTGTATAATGAGATTTCATATTACATACTATATACATTTATTAATTTTGCATGATGTCATTATTATGATCCACCTTTACATGCTTACTCAATATCTACATATTTTCTCTTTTTATTGTAACTTTTCTTCTTTTAAAAGCCATAATATTTTTAACTTGCTACTTCTTCATCAAATCAACAGTTAAAAGAATTTCAAGTATATACAATGTCAAGTGTGTATTACTTAATAAATACAGACTGCTAGATCTTCTAATTGTATTCCAAAAGTCCAATTAAGGCTTATAAAAGCTCTTGCCATTTCAACTTCTGAGTGATATCAGTCTTGACAACTGACTGACTTGGATCTCAAGCTATTGCTAGATGATTATATAAATTGTGCTAAACATAGCTTTTTCTGTTATTCTAAAGATTATTAAGCTGTAGAACCTCTTTCTGACATACACTTTACTAATATTTCCACTGGTCTTAGATTTGTGGTTTGGGAAGGCAAAGAAATATACTGGGAGATATTTTTCATAATGACTTTCTGATAGATGGGGGGAAACAAAGTCTCCCATATTTATAGTAGACAGTCAATTTGGCAAAGAGCACTATTATAGTAAATTTGTAACTTAAACTACTTAACAAATTACCAGATAATGTTAATAGTACAAATATTGTTGTCTTAGGACAAATTTTACTGGATTTTGCTTTGGGTAATTTGGAGATACATTTCTGCAAGGTAACAACATTTCTTACAAGTTCATATAAACACAATAGTTCAGAGAAAACCTGCCAGTCCCTATAAATGATGGAAGTATACTGCTATTTACTGCATTTCCTCAAGTGTCAAACAGAAAGACTAGATATACTATGAAAACCTTACTATATTTTGTTCATTCGACTTCAGGGAAAAAAACCTCTCAATATTGTTAAAATTCTAGAGAGTTTGTAAGAACAAAGATTTTGTTATGATCCATCTACTGTGATGACAGAGTGTGTTCTCTGCTGATAAAGGTGGGCAGATTGCCAGGATTATGTGTGCAGATTAACAAATGCAGATTCTCAGTGTTCTTTCATATTGCACTGGAGCAGCTGCTGTATTTTGGGAAGTACAAACTGTATTTCTTCAACAGGGAGTGTGGTTTTGTCCCCTTGTTGCTGTGTGTATGTACTACACAGAGCTGGTAGTGAAGCTCTCCTTATGTTTACATGACAGACCCACACCTCCTGCTAAAAGCTGCTCACTATTTTCCATAATAGGAAGAAAGAAGTGCTCTTCAAGTAACTGCCTGCTACAACCATGTAAGATTTCTAGCTTTTCACTATCCAGCACGAAGGTATTAAGAAAGATTTCTCTTCCTTAGCATAATTCAAACAAACTGATGAAGAAATACCTTCTAGGTAGTCTGTAAAACAATTCATAGCTACATCTGTTCCTAATAGCTCAGTTACTGTACTCCAAAATATACTTAACCCAGCAGAAGTAAGACCATTTCTAAACATTTACTTAAATAACCTTTTCGCATATTTAAAGAGATACAAAGAAAGTTCACAGCAGCAAACCAACAGCCAAAAGCTGAACTACACTACTGAAACAGGAAGACAATGTTCTTAAACTGTGTTTAACAAAATAGTCTCTCTTTCAAGGTTACTGAAAATACTTCCTGACCTGCATAGAAAGCATTTTCTATATGCTACCTGGTATTCTTTATGGACATTAATTCGTTACATATTTCTCTCATAATTTAGTCCTCCTTTTAACTGGTTTTCATTTTGTGCTTCAGGAGTCGGTTTTTTTGGTCTGGTTTTCAGGTGGTTGTGTTGGGTTTTTTTAATTAACTCTCCACCATCACTCCCACTTGCTTTGCCTCCCTCCTCCCAGCCCAGTCTAACAGCAGCACAAGAAGGAACACTAAGAATACAATCAGAAGCTCTTGGGTTCAAAACTTCAGTTTGCTCAAGGAGAATACCAACTATTTTGTTCAGTCCTGATGGCACTTGGTGTTTCCCAATTAGCAAGGAAGTAAACAAGACAACAGTCAATAATAATAATGCATTGCTTTATTTTCTCATGAAAGGCATTAGACCTGTCTTTGGGAGGTACTACCTTATCTTGAGGTTCACTTGATTACCTGTCATCATTCCAAAAGCAGCAGTTTTATTTGGTAGATGATACATCTCAACTGGAAGATGTATTGAAATATTCTCTCATTTTGGTAAAAGATTAAATGTAGTTACCACAATTTTACACGAGAAGAAACATGAGAAAACGTCCTGCTATTTCTGAATATTTCCTACCACATTCAGCTGCCAAAGGCAAATGTAAGGCCAGTTTTGTATTTTATGGCAATTATGAGAAAACGTCTTCAACACAATAAAAGCAGCACAGTTTATTCAATAGCTCTGTACAATGAAATCAATCCTACAAGACTTGTTAAAAAGAACGATCAAATTTAGTTATTTTCTATACAAGGATTTTTAGTGATACAAATTTGAAATGGCAGCTACAGTGCTGGAACTTGGAATAAGACAAAAACCCCACAGATTTTTTTTATAGGAATTAAGGATGCAGGATTAAAAACAAAAAACAAAAGAACAACAACCAACAACCCCCCCCCCAAAACAACAAAAACACACCAAAACAACCCCAGCCAACCAAACACCAAAGAAAATAAAACCATGAAAGCTAGAGCAATCATAGAAGGCTCTCATATTTTTAACATTAGAGTTGCTGGAAAGGACCAGCAAAGCATCCCTTCTCTGTATTCCTTATAGACACAACTTTGGTATCAGTAGCTCTGCTACCTTCCATACCAGTTGCCACACTTTGTGCACAAGTTGAGCAGACAGCATTCCATGAAAACCCAAAGGACATTGCAGAGGGAAATTCGTTATTATCTATGTCTTCCACAAATTTCTGATGCAGATATACAGAAGTAAAACAAACCCTGGTATAACTCATTGATAACCTGTATGATTTTCACACACTAAATTCTAGACAAAATTACTGTAGAACACATCCCAAGTCACTGCTCCTATTCACATGACATAGGAAAAAAGGATTTTCTACAAGCAAGACAAACATAATTTAAAAAAAGCAGCAAGCAAAACAAAATCCCAAGGCTATGAGTCAACATAAGCTGCATGAAAAAAGCTAATAGGACATTAAGTTGTAAGTTAAAATGGTAAGAGCAGAATGAAGACATGGATGATGGAGAGTCATAGCAGTTATTGTGACCCAAGTGCAAAATGGCACCTCGTGCTTGAGGGACCCTGGTTATGTCAAACAGATATGTGCCATTCTGACTAAAGTGTGATGGTATATTTGACACAGTAAGACCAGCAAAAATACTGGATCACTGTTTTCAACCAAATAAGAACCTTACCAGGAATGCATGTGAAGACATAAGAGTAGAAACTGAGCAAAAATATGGAATATCTAAAGATTATATTATTCTATCCCAAAACCAGAGCAGACTGGTTCTACATGGCACATTAGACTCGCTAGACTAAACTCAGGTTTTGTTTCACCACTACATTTGCTTCTTATTTTAATTTTCTGTGAAACACACTACTATCAAAGATGCCCAAATATCACAAGGCAGTTAATATTAGAATCTGGTGTTTTAACTAACAAATTATGGTATCTATGAGCTCAAGTCAAGTAACTGCAAATTCTTTTTAAGTGTCCTCATCTAACAAGTAATTTACAATAGCACAGAATGGAAACTTGTTGCATCTTGCCTAAAACCAGAAAAAAAAAATTTCTTCAGGGCAGAAGCCACATCTTCCTTCTTTGTTCTGTAAAGCACAGCTGTATTGCTTTACAGAGTGAAAGGAATCCTCCAGCATGAAAGAGCAGAGGCTGCAGCATGTAGCTGCAAATGAACCTGTGAGCTGCTGCAGTCCCTCCTCGAGGACAAACACAGGGCTGATGAAAGGCACCGTCATTTCCAATGAATGCAGTCTGCCAGAGAGACCACAAGTCTGGATTGCAGGATGAGTTAACCACTTATTGTCTGTTATCTCATCCAGAATAAGATCCAGATTCTGGCTATGGGTACATACACAACTAGGACTATCAACTCCCCCACCTTTGCTGGCTATGGGTAACTCACAGTAATTAGTACTGCACAACAAACGGGAAAGCAAAACTGGTGCAAAGGTTCCTGGACTCACCTCTACTCCCTCCTTGGGGGATTCACGTCAGCCAGCTCTACTCCAGTCCTGTGAAATGAGTACCTCCTGGCAAGTGGGCTACTCTAGGTGTCATCCTAGAGCCCAGCCTCCAGTCTATCTGCCCAAAGACACTGAGTTTGTGCTCCCTGCAATGCCTTCACATTGCAAACCACAAGTGCAGTAGCTGGGACAAATACAGAGATTTGCCTCAAAACACTCTCCTGATCACTACTAAATAGCTAATACAGGCACACCTAATTGCACCTCAGTTATAGCCCACATTCTCAAGCTGCTACAGAGAAATTGCTGCCAGACTTCTCTCTCAAAGATGTCTGCTGTGGGGAAAGTAATTTGCAGCTAAATGGATAAACAATTTGGATGACAGCTCACTACTTTTTTTATTAAAACCCCATACACACAAATTACGTCACAGAATTAGAGAGGCAGCAATATTTAATCCTACCAGCTATTATGGACTTACTGCTGGGCTTTTGCAGGAGCCTCTCATTCCCTTCCCATCTCGGCTGAAAGCTGTAGAATCGTATGAAGGATTTAAGTATTACTTGATTAATGACAGTAGTTCATAAAAATAATTATACATGGGTGTAAGTTTCAAGTAGCTGCTCAGCTGGTTGACTTTTTTTTGCAAGACTGTTTTTCCAAATTGAGAGCTCAATTTTTAACAAAAGTTATGCTTAGCATGGCTTTTATACTTTCCCATACTGTAAATATAATACAAAGAAATATTTGTATGGCATCTTTTCCTGGATATAGTATTTATACACAGAGTATTCATTAACCTTTTCCTAGTCACTACATTTTATTTAAGAACTAATTACCTTAAAGTGCCATACAAGTTAGTAATTTTTTTGTACTCAGCTGAAAACATTTTATCAATACACAACAATAACAAGCATAGGAAAACAGATTTTTATACTGCAAACTTGGGAAAAGTGTGTAACACTACTGTATCTGTACACCTCATAAGATCACACTGTTTTTAAACAGGTATTGAAGACTTGACACTATTACTCCTCAAACTAGAAATTCAGTTAGTTTTAGTCCTGTCACATTAGGGATGGAGACAGGGCAGAACAGAAGTCCACTGCTGGGGTAATTACGCAACTTCAGGTTCCCTGCACAGTATCAGGCAGCAGAGAACTAAGACGCTGATTCTTTATTCCTTTCCCCACATGACAGAAGTGCATTACAGGGACTTGAGGGAAGGAAAGTATTTCTTAATTCCTCTCTGAATCTGTTTATTCTCTCCACTTGAGGCAAACTGAAAGAGACCATATGAATGCCAAATGACCGGCCTGATTAAATGTGAGAATTCTTGTAAAATGATTTGGCTTGGAAAATACATTATTCAGTTGATGTAAAATTCTTGTCATAATGCAGAAACTTGTCTAAAAGTCTCCTCTGCCTCATTCTGTAAGAGCAGATATAAATGTTTTTAAAACAAATAGATACAATTTTTATGTATATACGACATAAAAATATATATGAGAAAAAATATGAAAACCCCAAATTGCCTATCTGTACCTGACATTTGAAAGTTTAAGTCAATTTGGATTGTGAAATAAATATGGAATTAAAACAACATAATCAACACAGGAAAACAAAAGTTAATATTGACTTGAACAGTGATCTATGCATATTATAGCTGGAAGCACCAAAACGATTGCATTATTATCAGAACCATACTGAATTCTTAAGCTATTTGTGATATCTATAGCTTGTCAAAATCTCCCATTTCCATATAAGAAGGTCTGCTTAAGACAGACTTTTTTTTTAATGAAATCAGAACTTGCCAACTGAAGCAAGAACTTTTGCAAATATTTTTGCAACTTTGTTACCATAAAATTTTTAAACGTCAAATAATTCCTTTTGTACTAAAGTATAATTTCCAGAAGAAAAATACTCTGGTTGAACACTTTCAACTTCTGCACTGTTTCAAGTCTAGCATACCAGAGCCAAGACCACATAAATTTCAATCAGAAGACTAAATAACATGGTATTTGGTTTTTTTGCTCCCCTCACAAAAATAAAGAAAACAGGATGATCCTTTCAAACACAAAGAGTTAACAAAAACTAACACAGAATTAAGTGTTAATACCTTGCAATACGTGGAGAGCAGGAATAGAGGTACCACTGAATAACAGAGTGTTCAGTTTTACCAGAAAGCAAATAGGAGACGTGAACAAACCAAACACAGGAGTTAACAGACTCCACACAGACTTCCCTACCCTTACACAGGGGAGGCTTTAACAGAAGCCTTTGCTTCTGCTCCTATGTGCTAATTTCCTAAGTGCCTCTTTCCTAACTACATTCCACCAGGGGAAATGGATTTTTAAATACATATACACCTATGTATGTATACACATACAGAAACACACACAAACACAACAATTTGCAGCCTCTCAATTTAGACACTCACACGGACAAGTCAGTCGTGACTAACAAAGGAAGTGCCATTTATCCTAACCCCAGTATTAAGAAACATCCATTTCCTAGACTTTTCAAGGACTTCAGTATGTAAAGTGCTTCCTAGAAAAAAGTTCAATCTAAGAAAGAGAAGATCAAAATTTGATATGCCTGTTTTAGTAAATAGTCGCACATAACAAAAAACAACATTTAATCCCCAAAGACATCACTGTAAAAACATCCAGTACAGGGAATTCCAAGTCTGTTAACCAAAACTACACATATTAATGCACATGTAAAATTAAAAAATTCCATACTCAAATCTCTTTTCATAGTTACATTTTACAATATAACTCACCCCTTTTCAACTAGAGAAATGCAGCGTATCTGAGCAGATAACAAGAAAAATCCCCTAACAAACATCAACATCTTTCCCCTGTCAGTGGAGAAGACAGGCTGGCAAAGAAAGATGGTACTATTTTCTGTTAAATTACTCAAAATTACACTGAACATGGGTTTAACACAATCTGGTCTACTAGAGGAACATATGAGTTAATTACATATGGAAACTTTCTGTTCTACATAATTGAAAAATTAGTCCATGCTCCAAAACAGAATATACATTTAACTTAGTAAGAGTTATAGAAATTGTGACATATGGAACACTAGGAAAAGGTACTGGAACACATTAAGGGAAAAGACTGTCAATACTGCAACAGTCACATTTGAAGTTCTCTGCCAACTTCACTAATTGTATCATAAGGAAAAAGGTTGAGGGTTTCCAATTAAAATATAGTGCTGCTGCTAGGGACTTGCAGAGGAACACGAGCAGGGTTTGATAAAGTAAAACTGTTGGGCTCAGAATATTAGTATTGAGATGACAATTTCACAGCCATTTCTTTGGTGGCAGTTGTTTCGGACATGGCTGTATTTCTGCCCAAGGCAGTTGTGTTCCCCCTCCTTGTCACAGCCCAGCTGCCTGTGGTGTAACACAGTACATTCATCTGGTGCTGCTGCTGCAGTGGGGACCAGTGCCCTGGGCACAGCAGCAATCTGAGGGTGTCAGCTGCTTACAACATTGATGTTTTAATAACTACTTGCTGGACTACACCTAAACACACAGGAAAGAAAGGCACAAACAACCATACAAGCACAGAGGAAATGAAAAAATGGCTATTGAAATGCATTTTAAGCAAAATTAATTACTAAATTCAAAATCAGCAAACCAAACTAGATAATACTAACACATTTTTTTTCAACTGACAACTCTGGGAAGAGATGCCTCTTACAACTACTTACAACTACTCCAGACAGGGAGTCTCCTTCACAGACAAGAACAGAACTCAGTTCTGTAAAAACAAACACTCAGGGAGTTTATTTCTTAAATGCTTTGACTTCTGCGAACATTAGAATCACAGAACTGTTTAGATTAGAAAAGACTTCTAAGATCAAGTTCATACTTCAGTATGACTTATTTGCTATCTATCCATAGCTTCTTTTATGAAAATGCTATTTGTTCTTTGCTGAGCTCGCCTTTTTAAAAAGGATATCAAGATCAAAAAAAGAGACTGGCAAAATTTTAAGTTATCTGCATTCACTGATTACAGTTTAATCATAAGGAGTGTCTTGATTAGTTTTATTGTTGAAATATTTCTATCTTCCAACCTGAAGCATTTTATGAGCAGGAAAGAATTCTCAAATAAAAGAATAAAGTGGATGCAAAGAATTTAGTCTTTACCTTACAGTAACTGACTACTGCCACTTCTTAAACATTTGTGCAAACTTAGGAGGCCTAATACTTCTTGGCAATAATATATGGAATAAATCATTAGTTACTAATTACTAGCTTTCATATCACACCTGTAAAGCCTCTGCAACTTATCACTTGATACCAACTGATCAAACAAGAGAGACTCTCTAGTTACCTTCTGCCAAATACTTGTTTGCCTTCTTACATGCTAGTAAACAGAAGCTGCTAATAAGCTGATGACAAAACCATACTAATTTTTACCTTCCTTGTAGCAACAGCTACAGGTCACCATAAATACTTGACATTTACGTAACTCATACTCTACATTAAATATTAAAAAATAACAAGCTGAAAATTTTAAATATTTCACTTTAAATATAGTAGCATCTTATTCTATCCTACTGTCATTTACTAAACAAACATATGTAGGTATCATTTTTACAGATAATTTTTTATAACTCAGGTCCAAACGAGGAAGAAAATCCATGATTAAGTAGCTTAGTAATAGAATCATTCATCGGTTGAACTCATGTTCTAATTAGAAGTTATATAAAGCAAAGACATATTATTAAAAGTCTCCATGAAAAAATACCATTGTTGTGTGTTTTACATTGACTTAATGTGCAACAGGTGACTACTGAATGTTAATAGGTTAAATTGTCTGTCATCAAAACATTTTTTTTAAACTTTTAACCAAAGATTTCTATAAGGAGAGGAAAAAAAAACCAAACTCTCTTCAAACTTTTCCAACACAGAAATATTCACTGACAGCCGGTGCTGAAAAAGTAAAATCAAAGTGATCATATCGTCACTGCTATATTTAAAAATTTAACACTTGAACTAAAAAAAAACCCAAACAAACCAACACAATCAAACTTCCCAGTAATGAATCACATTTAACTCTTGACAAAAATACTTGAAGATAATGATGCCTGTTAAAAGACAACTATGTAGGTATTGGGAGTAGACAAAGAGAAGAAATGTAACACACAAGCTTTGAACACTCACCATCTGAATCGGTTTTTTGTGAAGATCTCGTTCAGTCACCAACTTTTCTTGGTCAGTAACATAAAGGCCTTTTTGTGCCAGGGCTTGTATAACAGCATCATGACCTAGAAGTGGTTTTGCAGCATCACTCTTGAGAATAAGGCTCCCAGCACGACAGTAGAGCTCGGCAGACAGCAGCAAGTTCACAACAGGTGGTTTGATGTGCTCCTGGTCATACTGGTCTGTGTAAAATGGTTCTCGAAGTTCTTCTGGAACGTTTTCTACAAAGAAACAAACTATTAGTCAGTATCAGAAAGGACAGATACAGTATTAAAGAGGTTTTTTTAATACGTACGAACTCAAAATTACATTAAAGAAAGCATAGCCAAGGAAGGGCCAGAGTCTTTACCAGGCATTACGATACAAAACACTAGGAAAAAATTCATACAAAGGTAACGATTTATAAATAGAAACTTAAGAAAAATCAAAGTGTTTCACACTGCAAAGGACATGTTACAAGGCCAACTTGTGGTCTACAGCATCATTACGTTAAAATTTCTTGGCTTCTCCAAATACATGCCCAAACATTCTCATTTCCTTTGGCATGACATTATATAGGTCAGACCTACAAAGGCATAACAACACCCATTTAAACACAAACCATGGTCTCTCTAACAATAACAAAATGGAACTGAAACATTGTATTTCAGCACAGAGTAATTCAGCATAAGAATCAGCTTTCTAGGTTTGATGTGTACAAGACAAATTTGATTACTATTCTATTTCAAAGGCCATGCATCACAGAATGATGACAATCCAGCAGTTGAACATAAATACATGGATGTTTTACTGAAATTGAAAGAATGGAAAAAGATGAAAAAATACTGTTAGTTTCCTTCTGACAAAGTACTGAATTTTTATTTGTCTAGTTGTAGTACTGACTTCTATTAAAATTGTGGCTTTTCTACTTTTTCAATGAGCTGGCTTACCAACCACAGAAAGCTATGCAAGATCCTGTCAAGTTTACGCTGAGATTTTAACCCCAAAATTAGCATTCCAAGACAATCTAAAAGTTTTTTCAAATACTGTACATAACACAATACAGGCAGACTACATTTGTAATTGTCTACCACAAAAGTAGTAATTATAAATTAATTAAATATGGTACTAGATCAAATGAAATTAAATCACAAGTGAAGTGGAAAATAACTTTCACATTTTTAGGCATACACACTGCAAGATGCTCCATTTTCCTCCCATAAGAATTTCACTCTCCATTGTTGTAAAATTAGTTAAAAATTAGTTGTAAAATTAGTTAAGCCAACAACACTTGTGGGATAAAGAGCATGTGATTTTTCCTGAGTCCAAATGGAAAAAGCCTATTTAATTGCTGGAAGAAAAAAATAATTGAGCAGGAAAGCAGTGATGCAACTCCAAGTTCCTACCCCCTTTGCCTTCAACTGGATAAAGGGCTAAACAGACAAGGTTTGAAGCAGACGCTGCAGTAAACAGCCCAAAACGGGTGGAGCACAAGTGAGAGAAAAAATAGAACATGCCATCACAAGATAATGACAGATTATCTTCTTCCTCATACATATTCTATTGCAGTTCATGTGCTTCCATTACGGTTTCGGAAAGTGCCAACTGCCTTCTAGTTGTGAAAGAAGATAAAAGTTAGAGTGCAAAAAGTGAAAGAAATATTAACACACACTTTAAATGTCATAAGGATGGTGTGAAAAGGTTAAGCTATTGCTGCTTCTTTTGCCAATTCTGTGTATCAAGTGAAAGAGAGGTACATCTTATAATTTGCTTAAACCACGAGCCTAAATTTGGCAAGAAAACTGACAGCTCTGCTTTAGAATACAGATCAAAATATACTGTCAGCACAACTACTCTGCCCTTTAAAATACAAACCTAATGCCAAACAACATTACTTTTTTACAAGATAATAAACAATTGCTAACAAAAACATCTACCAGTGTCAGGAGATGATACTGCAGACTTCTCTTCCACTCCCAACCTCACTGACTCCATGGGACCTAGAGTCATCCAGGCCTACAAAAAGCACCTCTACTTCAGGAACTCTGAGCTGCTAAGTCCCAGCTTCCCCACATATTGTATTCATCTCAGTTCTACTGACTTTCCTTCTTTTCCCTGTTTGTCCACATCTTGTCTACTTAAATATTAAGCTTATTATTTCTGAAGTCCCTCGTGATCCATGTCCACCTCAGTATCAGAAGCTCAGTCCTGATTATTGGGACTTTATCCTCTACAATTCCAAATGCCAACTTTTAAAGCACCTTTATGTTATTTCGTCAACCTAGAGACGATTAGAAAACATTTTTTGCAAATATCTCACAATGCACAGGCAGCAGATTTTGCTTTTGGAAAAAAAAAAGAAAAAAATACAATGAAAAACCAGAACCCTAACAAACAAATAAAAACCCAAACCAAAAACCACACACTCCCTTTTTGAAGCAGATGAGAAATTAGATGGGAATGGGGGAAAACAGGGAGGAACAAAGAAAGCCATTTGTAATTTCCTAGAAGACCTAAAAAAGCCTCATTCTTCAAATGAAAAAAATACCACTTGCGGCAGGAGTAGTTAGCTACACACAGACAGAAGTCACACACTGTGGTTCAGATACACTGAAGACAATGACAGATTTCAAGTCTGGAAATTTGAGCCAGAAGAGAAATTTCAAGACAGGTAATAACAAACCCATCACCTCTAATTCTCATCTTCTGTAGCACCAAAACAGATCCTAAAGTGACAAGATTAAGATGCAATAAATGCATTTATCATGAAAAAAATGATACCCGCTACTGGGATTTAGAAATTAAATACCCATTACAATAAAAAACCCAAAAAAACAACATTAGCACTAGCAAAGGCAAACAAATATTTATAAAAATTATTTCTGCTTCTGAAAATTGCAGAAGAAGAATGAGATGTGTGCCATTTCTTTTACTTCATTAGTGTTCACAAAAATAAAACCAGAAAAGAAGTTTATCAGAAAAATAGAATACAGAAACAGAAGGGTAGGAAGAGAAACTGTGGCTATGCATAAAAACACGTGAAAGCCTACAAACAAGGAATCTCTGCTGCAACAACATCAAAAGTCTTTACAAAAATTCCTATCAGAGTTCCTTCCACACAGACACACACAGGCACTGTGCCTACTTCATAACATGTATCAAACTGTTTGATATCGGAGTAGCTCTTGATAGAGTCAAACTGTGTTCCCATGCTAGGGTTTAAAATAAAAAAAAAGCACAGCAGATAGAGTTTTCTCTATCTGTTACCTATCTGAAAGCAGAAGTCCTCCCAGAATTGGCATGTGCTGTCTCTGAAGTCCCGTGGAAGGGAATTTCAAGGCTACAGCCAGTTCTCAGCAGATTACCAGAACAATCAGGAGGGTCAAAGCCTTTATTAACAATTCCAGCAGGACTGGAGATTGTTAAAGAGGCTCTGTTAGAGAGAGAATCTTAACACTAATCCTCAATATGTGCATTTTACTGTTCCCTTCCCTTTGCCCAGCTGACAAGAAGAGTTTTTCAAGATTAAAACTGGTCATTTACCTCAGAGTTTAAAATAAATGCCTTGTTGCACATACTGCCATGAAGTCCCATCTGACCTTGCAAGCTGTAGCAATTATGTTAGAGAGGTATATTGGAGACACCAAGTTGAGGGAGTTGAACACAAGAAACACAGATGAGATCAGGAGAGCTGGAAGTATTGTGAGAGAGGCTATGGAGGATCTACCTACACCCTTCCAGCAACCAACAGGCAGGTTTTGGAAACCTGGACTTGAACTCTGCAGTGAAGTGATGAAGGGCAGTGGTCACAAGCTGATGCAAGGAGAAAGTTCCTCCAAGAGAGACCACCAGAGCACAGGCACAGGTTGCCCAGAGACCCAGCTGTGAAACTACCATCCCCAGGGACTTTCAAAACTGTGGACGAGGCCCTGACAAACCTCTAACTTTGAGGCTGGTTTTTCTTGGACAAGGAGACTAAACCAGATGAACACTATTTTTTCCCCAAAATTGTCAACAGGGCCACAGACTGCAATTTTGGAAATTATTGTGAATTTTGTAAATACTGAACTGTGAAGAGAACAGATGAAGATAATGGACAAATTCAACATACACGGAAAATAACAAAAAGGAAATACCACATTAGCCCAGAACAGTAGCACCAATTTAACCATCAGGTTAACTTCAAAAGGATATTCAACATATCTTCAGGTAATTTTTCATAAATTATAATGGAATCATAAGGCCTGCAGATGCTCTCTTTATAGAAGGAAAAAACAAACAAAAAGTATTAAAGGGCTTATTCCAGGCTTTAAAGCAAACAAGGGATTATTATTGCTTCCTGCTGTGGTTTAACCCGAGTTGCAACTCAGTGGCCCAGCTACTTGTTCTTTCCTCACCTCTCCCTGGTGGGATGGGAGGATAGGCAGTAGTATTGGAAAAGAGTAAATCCTGGGAGCTAAGAACAGTTCAATAGATGAAAGAAAATAACATATTGTAATAGTAATAATGAAAGGGGAAAAGGTAGGCTGCTGCCTACGCCCAGGCCAGCCAACTCCCCCAGTTTATACTGAGCAGGATGGTCTGTGGTTTGCAATAATCCTTTGGCCAGTTCAGGTCAGCTGTCCTGCCTGTGCTCCCTCCCAGCTTCTTGTGCACCTTCTTGTTGACAGAATGAGACACTGAGAAGTCCTTGACTTAGTGTAAGCACTACTGAGCACCAACTAAAACACCAGTGTGTTATCAACAGTATTCTCATCCTGAATCCAAAACACAGCACTGTACCAGCTACCAGGAAGAAAATTAATTCTATTCCAGACAAAACTGGAATGCTTCCTATTATGAGATAGAATTGCAACTTAATTTTCCATTTAAACAGACCATTGTAAAGGGAAAGAATAATCTAAAAATAATTCATGGATACCACTCCTGAATTTACCTTTAAAAGCTATTGTATAAACAAAACTCTCTACTCAGATAGATGTGAATTACTCTTCGGAAGACTTTACTTTTTGGTTTGTTGAATCAGTCTGCCACTCATGTAGTTCTTGGCTAGCAGGCAGTAGGTGTCCATCTGCCTAGGGCAAATATCTGAAAGGTCAACCTCTACAAACTTATGGCAGACTCGATTTCAATATAACAGTTCTTAATTTTGTCCACCTCACTAAGCTGAACTTAAGAGATTCTTGGACGTACCACCACAGAAATACTATGAATAAACAGACTCTAACCTTCTGCCCCACTAGATGATACAAAAATAGACCACTATCCACTGCTTGGACAGCCATTCTGCACTTATAAGGGAATCCTTATTAAAAACAAACCCCAAAATTACAAAAACCAAACAAACCCAACAAAAACCCAAAACATCTAAGGAAGAACCGTGCGCAGGCTCTACTTTCACAGCCTAATCAGACTTCAGTTGTTTTTTCAACACTCAGAATTGCACAAGAAACGCTCTACTGGGTCACACTAATTGTCTCTCTCATCCAATATTCTGTCTTGAGTAGCACAACAGGAAGTGCTCCTCACAAAATCTACAGAATCTTTCTTATTAAAATGGAAAGATTAGCATCTACCTTACCTGTGTATTGATTCAGGTTTTAACAAACAAAAGAATGACTTAGAATTAACCCTAGTAATAATGGCATCAATTCTTATTAACATAAATGCCTTGAGAACTTATTTTTGGGAGAGGCAAGTTATGAGAAATGTAAAGATAACACTCTAATTATAATGCCATCTCACCCAGCTAGCACTCTGATGACTGTTATAATCAAATCGTGATTTAAATAGCCTCTAGAATATGGCAAAAGACTTTCAGAAATTTAGAGATAAATGCTTATTTCTTGAACTATTACTAGACTAAGTCAAAGAAAAGTTTTTCCCAGCCTTAACTAGATAGGCATGAATGGACACATCTGCTTTGGTGTCTGGTTTACAGATTGTCTTAGTTTAAGATTTCTTTCATTCAATTAGAAGCAAACACATAGGAAACAGCAAGAACTATGCAACTCTTACATTTGGCAAATCAATTTCAAACATTACATTTCAACTCTGTAGCAAAAAGGTTTATTACTGCCACCTGATCCACTAATGAATCACCTCCACCATTTTCCAGAATGACCAGCAAAAACACTCAGAGTCCTTCAGCAAAGTACTTAATAGTTAGTAATTTCAGGAGTGGAATTGTATGTGCTCATTAAAATCCTCCAGCTGGTTGTACAATGGAAGTTACATAACTCATACTGGAAAACTAATACAGTCCTGATCAATAGCATATAAATACTCTTCAAGTACATTATAATATACTACTATAATATATTATACTCTTCAAGTATATTATATTGAGTGAGAGCCACCTTTAAACAAGGAGTCACTAAAGTTACTCAACAGATCACCATAAATCATGGGGGTAAGGGGAGGAAGTCAAAATATATCTGCAGTAGTAACTGCATTGATGGACAAAAACTACAAAGAGAAACCAGGTATAGGTAGAATTATATTTCATCTCATCACTGACATTGGTGAGCATTTGCCCACAGTCTCTTGGTCAGATCTACTACATTCTGCAAATAAGCACTTCAGTTGTAAAGGCAAATAGGCTCAAAATAGGCTCAAAGGCATGAAGTCACTGGGAGAACAGATTCTAAACTATCTACTCCAACAGAGATATATCATGCACCAAGAATCCTGCAACTATTAACTTCCTAATCACCTTCACACACTCTTGTACTCACAGAGTCTACAACTTCAGATGACTCTGCCCAACCTAACACATCCAGAAGCTCACGCAATTTTATGTATTTACTTCAAAAAAGTGATCTACCATCAAATTACATTTCAAGTGTGTTCTACAGAAAGGAATGATACAATCACCTTCCAGGCAGAACATCCCAGTAGATTATTAGTCTAATCAACTGATTTTAGTAGGACTTACAGAGGTATCAATTTGTCAGCAACTATCTTGGAGAGGTGATAGAATCTAATCAAAATCAAAAATCTCAAACATTTGCTTTTTTACTCCTAACTCTTCTACAAGGTTTTGCTAGCTGCCACACTGAATAAAAGTTAAGAAATTAGGTCTGCTAGAAAAATATTAAAATGTGTCCTGGCCTACAACAACCAACATAACAGATGACAGTATTTAGCTACAACTTCTTTCTGTCAGGTACACAATGTTCATTTCCTCCCTTCATGATTCCACTGGCAACATGTGCAACTAGCAGTAAGTAGCCACATCTGAATTCTGAAACTATTAATCATCAAGAGAAAGCTATTCTTAAGTTTCTTGGGTAATATTTAGTTACAGATGATGCAATTCATAATCTATTGCTTCAAACACCTACAAAGGATAAATTCAGTGTTAAAAGGTAGATTGACTATTCTATTTTGACTTCAGAAAACACAAGAATATTCAGGACAAGTACTCAGACTTGTGCAGCTTTTATTTAGTTTTCAGTTTATTCTGGTCAAAATAAAAATCTCATGCAAATCAGTAAAATTTAGTACTGTAGCAGGATAATACATTGCATGGGTAGTAGAACGGATTTAACTTGACTCTAAAACATAGTTTTCTGAGAATCGTACACAGAGATACTCTTAACTTAGTAACTAAAAACTGGATGAAAAGCTGTTCAAAAACTATTTTCCAAGAGTACTCAGAAGTCCCCTACCAAATGTGAAGAACATGTTCAAGAATTCATATCTTTCTTCACACTAGACAAAGTTCTAGAGAAGCAATTCCAAGCTACAAAAGGATTAAAAGCACTTTGGAGGACAAAATTATAATTCAAGATAATTTTGATAAGTGGAAGAAGTGGTTTGAAAATAGGGTGTAGTTATGTAAGCATAGCTGCAAAGCAGGAACCTCCAACAGTACAATTACAAGATGGGAACAACTGAGTAGGCAGCAGTTCTGCAGGGAAAGATACAGAGCTACAGTGAATCACAGACTGGATGAGTCAACAATGCTAGGCTGATGCAAAAATGACAAACATCATATTTTAGTGAATAAATGAGAGTATTATAGGTTGGAAAGAAGTAATTTTTGAAATTTACCTTGTACTGCCAATGGTTTGGCTGGACCACTAGATCTAGACTGAAGTACAGAACTCATGCAAACCAAACCCAGAAAAAAATATATAAAGATACAAACCAACGAATCAAACCCAAGAAACCCAACACCACAACATGGAGAAAAAGTCTGACTTACAAAAAAAGTGGTTTTGTCTAAACAACAAAACAGAGAGGAGACACTGCTTCTATTATGTGGAAGGTGTTATAAAAAGGTAAGGTGCCCACCATTCTCATACACACCAGGAAGAGGGTAAGTAATGGATTAACAGTGACATCAAGATACTGTTCAAACATCTAGAGATAAATAAAGTTCAAATTGACTAAAATACATACTGTGGGATCTCTATAATTAGAGATTTTCAAAAAAACAGGCTAAACAAACATTTGTCATGAATGATGTATATTTAGCTCAGTCTGTCTTTAGGATGGTGGATGGATATTTTTTATGACTATAGTAGAGTGAGAAGGCAAAAACTTCACATTCCAAAATAATGAAATCCACCTCTGTTACGTCAGAAATAAAAAGGACACAGAGTACCACAACATCAAGACCTTTTTCAATTTATTCCTATGAATAAATTCATTCCTGGGTGGAACATTCTCCCTTTTGCACTTCACACTTTTTATTAATTTCCCCCCCTTTCAGTTATTGCAAGTTGTGTCACTTAAACAATTTGGTTATTACAAAACATTTAATCTGACACATCCTGATATATTGTCTTGCAGCAAAGCATCAAGGCAAAAAATACTACACTCCCTCAACATTTAAATATGAATTCTGTCTTCAATCAGTATTTCTTAAAAAATTCTTCCTATGAGAGGCTTTCAACATGACTGCTATTACAATTACTCTCTTGAGACAGCACACTAATAAAACAACTTATTTTGACCTGCTTGTGGGCCAAACTCTATACTTGTATCTTCACCCAGGACAATAGCAACATACAATTCATCTCATTTTTTGGACGTAGGTATCAGTCAAACACCAAAAGTCACTACTATTTGTTAATGAACAGAACCTATTTCAAAGACTTTTTTCATGAGTGAATTCTCTTCACAACATGTAGTCAAGCTGTACCCACAATTTTGATTGTATTTAGAGTATGTTTTTAAAATATGCATGGGAAAGACAAGCACAGAAAAATGTGCCCATTTGATACAGAAAGATATAGATGTCTTCAATGGATACATGATTGTAACAAGTTTAATCAATGTGAACGGCATTACCTTGTTTCGAAGAAGGTAAGGAAAAAAATCCTTCGCTTCCCCTGCCCCCTTAAGGAACTCCAGGATTTCAAGGATAAAAAAAGAAACAAAATGTGGCATCTATAAAGACACTAATCATCTTTTGTACTTCCTTTGTACAAATGGATATAGCAATAGGTAGAAGACATGACTGAGGTTGTGATCTACTCCCAAGAACTAAAATTATTTAACAAACCCAAACTTCCTTCCTCCTTGGAAAAGGTGAAGGTCAGTTCTTCTGTTTCACTCCAAGTGTAAAGGAAGTCTTTGTACTGCAGACAACATGCAAATCCTGTATATTGTTTTTCCCTACTTCAGCTACAAACTCTTCTTCGAGGCTTTCAGTTATATTAACCTAGTGGAAGAGTTGAGAGCATAAACACTACAACTGTGTATGTTTCCCTCTCTTCCTACTATTACATTCCTGCAGTATTTAGGAAGCAGATGGAGCAATTATCTCCTCTAATCACGTTTCGTTTGTGCATCTCAGAACAACCCCAGTGATGAAGAAAAAGAGTAAAGGAATTTGTTTTGGATCACACTTTTTACAGAAAGTGGCAGAAAAGTACCCTGCAAATGGCTTTACACCTCCAACAGAAACTCAACCAGTACAAACCAAGACATTTCAACCATCAAAGTCCAGTAGAAAAAGGCTTTCAGGTTAGAATGCTGGATTATATAAGTGCACAAGCATTGTACACTCAGAATCACATGAATAGAGCCTACAGAACCAAGCTACCTAAAAATATAATAATCTCTGAAAATGTTGAATTAAGTACTTCAAAGAATTTCCTCTATTTTACCTCTCGTGTCTGCATAGTTAATAAAGCCATATATAAAAATCACATACTTGCCTAGATTTCCCAAAGAAAACTAAGCAGAGTTTATTGACAAATCTTTTACACAAATATCATTTTGACCTTTTCTTTGTAAAGTGATGAACATGTACTTTATTTCAGTAGCTACCACACTTACTGAAATTTCACTAATTCGAGTTCTTTAAAAGGGGGTTTTTGAAAGCATCACATCAAATATCATCAGTTCCCTGAGGCATCATAAAGATATGCCTTTAACCCTGTCCAAACACATAACAAGGCCCTGGCCCTAAACATAAAAGGTGCAAAATTCCAGGAGAAACCTTTTCCTGCTATTTTACAAAAAAAAACAGGAGTAAAAATATTGACTGTTAATGTCTAACCCGCCTTTCAAAAGACTCCATTATTTTTAATCCACAGAGAGATAAGCTGTATACCACAGCTATAATAATAGGAGAAAAAAAAAAAAAAAAGGCAGCTTGGTAAATTTTCAAAATGCTTCCCTCAGAAGACCTCTGCAAGTCTGGTATTCCTCAGGGCCCAACAATATTTCAGGCACAGAATAGTAGGTCTGGTATTCCTCAAGGCCCAGGTTTTCAAAGACAGAGCACTGATGGCTTTTGGAGGCATTACAATCAATTCCATTTACACTTACAGACAAGGAGAGCCCTCTGTATTGTGCAGGCCAACACCTAACATTAAATGTTCTTTCTCCTGAAACCGTTCCTTTTGCTTAACCACTCAAATGGCTACAGGCTACTGTCACACATGTCACAACTAACAGCACGCACCCATTTCCATTGCTAGCCCCCAATTCAGCTCCTAAACAATATTAGAAAAAAATTTCAAGACCACAGACAAACGTGGGTTGCCGGTGTTTTTTCGCATTCTAGAAGTGTGAACCGGTTAACATATGAAATACTATTTGCAGAGTTCGATTACTCAAATAAAACTGTATAAGCGCCAATACGCAAAAATTACTCCCTAATGGAAATAGTGGGACGACTCTGAAAAGACTAAAGGTAATTAAAGAAAACCAAACCAAACAAACCACGACAAGGTGTAAGGAATCTTAAAGAAATGGGAACTCGCACATCTCCTACCACCCTTTCCCAGCTCCTCAGGGAAGGGCTCGCACGTCCTCAGTAGCGAAGCAACCAAGCAGGAACCAGCATCAAAGAAAGGGAAGAAGGAGACGCCACCTACCTGTCCCAAAGGCTTTGGCCACCAGCCAGGCCAGATTACAGGCGATTTTCGCTCGGGAGAAATCATAATGGTCAAAGGGTTTGATGGCAGGAACAATGAAAGTCTTCCTCATCTCCTTGGCGTCTGCGGCATCCCCCATCTTCTCACAGGACCCCCGGCAATTCGGAACTTACATGGTTCTTCCTCCTGCTGCTCCCGCGGCCGGGAGAGCGGGCTGTAAATACGCCGACAGCAGCTGAGGGCAGCGCCGGACCCAGCTGTCCGTAAAGGGCTAACGCCGCCTCCCGCCTTCCCCTGCACAGGAATGTAGCCGAGCCCGAGTGTCCTCTTCTTCCTCCACTCCTCCTCCTCGCTCTTTGTCTCAATTCACGCCGCCGTCCTCCCGCCTCCGAAAAAATGCCCCCGGCGGCCCCGGCCCCGCGCTCCCCGGGGAGACCCCGCGGCCAGGGCTGCGAGCCCCGGGCGG
>WEIV01030200.1:164172-189122 GCA_013390005.1 Calyptomena viridis
TGGTATTTTAGTGAGTGTTTTCCCAAACTCTTGTAGAGGAGGACAGCAGCCTGAGGTATGTTGGCTTTGGGGTTTTCTTTAGCTCCACTGAGTCTGGAAAAGAATATTTAGAAACAGTCTTAGCATGACGTTTTAGGTTTCAAATAATATTCTGGCTAGACTGTTATTTCTTTGTGTGTCAATTGGACTGTGAATTGATCTGGACAGAGATTTTTCCATTGCTGTGTGGCTGTGTGTGCTTCTAGCACTTCACGTGCACAATGACACAAACATCCTGAGAATGAGGCAAGAGTACTTTACAGTTTCACTGACATCTATCTCTATTAGTAATGAGTAAATGAAAGGGTTGTGGAATTTGAAGAAATTATTGCTATCTCCCCATATGCTCTCTGGGGTGGGACTGCCAAACTGTCATGAATATCACTAAGTGGTAGATAGCTAGAACTACAAAACTAGGAGCTGCTGTGGGCAGTATTCAGCAGAAGGGAGGGGAAGAAGAAAGTTGAGAAATCCTCTCTTTAGCAGGCATATGACTGAAATTCCCAGAACCTCTGCAGCAGAAATAGAAATCATAATACCAAATTAACATACAGGTGTGACTTGGGAAAATGTTCTCTGTTCAGAAAGACTATATTCTTGGCTTTCAACAACTAAAGTAAGACCTATATTTGCACATTTTCCATAATTATTTTTTTTTACATACTTTGGAAATAAGTTATATTAGACAGTTAACATTATTTTAACTGTTTTTTAATACTGTCACTAGAAAACTGTATTAATTCTTCCTGAACACCTGAAGTTCATAAGCTTTAACACCTCCAAAGATTGGAGCTTGTGGGGTGGGGAGGAAGTATGTTCCAGATTCCAACTGATTTTTTTCTTGCATGACCAAGAAAATACCTAAAAATTAGATCAATTTACAGGAAAACACATTTAGGAAAACTACAAGCCCATTATTTAGCTATCATGGATATAGGATACGCTTTGAGAGATTAAAAGGTTTCAAACTAGTCCCTATAAAATAATATGAAGCTTGCAGAAACAGTTTTCTAAAAGCAAAAATCCAAATAAGGAGTCATCAGTTATATTTAAAGTACTCTTGTATTTATAATCTGTTCTTATGCACTTGCAAAACATCACATGTGTGTATGTACTGTAGTAGACGCTGGGACTACCTGAAGTAAAGTCTAATCTTCTAAAATTCTTGCAGTCACGAGTCCCTTCTCAGTTAAAAAAAAGCAAAAAAGTGAATATTGTTTCAGAGAATGCATCTTAAAAATGATGGTAGATACAATTATGTATAGGTACATATATAAACATTGCTACCAGTCTAATTTAAAGTGCAGAAATTTTCGTGGGTGCAGCATTTGTGCTGATAAAACCTGTTCAGAGTCACAGAACAAATCCTAAAAACACTGTCTTGTGGTAACTGCAATCAAAGTGGTTTTTCATTTGCCTAGTGCTCTTAGAAGTGCATGCATGAATATTAAATCTAATTTAATATTAAGTGAAAAATAAGACATCACCACTAGTTGTGGGAGTTCTTGTGCCAGTTCT
This sequence comes from Calyptomena viridis, assembly GCA_013390005.1. Taxonomy (NCBI): domain Eukaryota; kingdom Metazoa; phylum Chordata; class Aves; order Passeriformes; family Eurylaimidae; genus Calyptomena; species Calyptomena viridis. Next base: position 165,730 of record WEIV01030200.1, read on the forward strand.
TCTACTTTTGCAGACATACCAAAGTCTCATCTTGCTTATTGCATTGTCAAAGATATCAACAGCCAACATGGAAAATTATTAAAAATTGCTCTAATTGCTCAGAGTAAATAAACAGGAAAACTGAGTGAGGAGTCATCTTTTTCTGCTCCTGTTTATCTGTCTTAAAATACTTTAAATAGTGATAATCTCTTCTGTACACAATCTTTCTGCTGCAGAGTGTTTTGTACTTCAAAGTTAACTCCAAGCAGAAAGACAAAATATTGAGAATTAAAACAACCAGCTGAGATTTTTTTTTTTTTACCTTTTTTCTGCCTTCCCTTCCCCTCCTTCTACCCCAAATTAGAAACCCCTCTGACTAGTTTTGCCCTGTGATTACATCATAGGCCTGATTCTTCGCTGTCATGTGTCTGGCCATTTACACAGTGCGTGTACCATGCCCATAGTGAGTGTCAGGCAACAGGAACCAATATGACCAGTAAGCTGTGGATAATGGTGTGGATGGCAGTTGTTGCCAATAATTCTAACCTTGGGAGATAATGGAATGAGTTCTGACTAACAATTTCCTATGATTTTTTTCACTTAGGATTCACGTAGCTTCTGAAGAGGCTCCATTCAGGGTAGAAGCCTGTAGGCTAAATTCAGGCTAGTGCTAGATGATAGAGTGTTCAAGCTGGAATAACACTTCATATTGTAGTTTCTTCCTTCACAATACTTGATGATAAAGTAAAATGTTCTAAATTAACAATGCCATTACTGCATTTGCAGTGGCACTGTCTGCAGCCAGACTTGGTGCTAATGCACAGCCAGTTTATCAGGCTACCTATGAAGGGTAGTAAAACATTCCCATTTCAGATGATTTGATGGTATTAGGGCAAATCCACAAACACAGCAGCTCACAGCAAGTAATGCTTCAGTCTTGATGTCGGAAACAGACTCTGAATAACACCGTGGGCATATTACCTTTCCTTGCTGTTATCAAATTTGCCTAATTAAGATGATCACATCTGTTTGGCTTAGCCTAGAGGATATCAGTCATGATAGAAATGGTTTTGGCTGAGGGGAGGAATGCACCCTGTGGCCTGTCACCTGTGGCAGAGAGGCAGCATGCACAACTTGATGTGGTGCTGCCAGACTGCCAACATTAGGACCAAGAACCAGTCATGTCCCAGTGTGATCCTTAAGAAACCAGCTCGTTGACTTCAGCAGGTTTTGTATTGCGTATGGGAGGTTGAACAGGCAATCTATAAATGATTCTGTGGAGTTATTGCGGCCTAAAGATGACTTGGGAAATGGAATTACTGATATTCCAGCCTCTTAAACTTACAACCTTTCATTAAATATATTTCTTTTAAAGCAATGGTAAAACTGGGAAAGTTAAGAAATTACATTTTTAAATAACAATCCAGCTGTCTATAAGCAATCCAGGAGACTCTCGGAGTGTGTAGAGGACACTTTCCTGTTCCAGGTGTTAGATGAACCAACCAGAAGAGAAAGATTACTGGACCTGATGCTCACTAATGGAAATGAGCCCATTAGAGAGGTTAAGGTTGGTGGCAGCCCGGACTGTAGCGACCACTCCCTGGTGGGGTTTGTGATCTCAAGGGGTGTGGGCCCAGTGAGGAGCTAAGTCAGGACCCAAACTTTGAAAGAATGAAATTCCAGTTGTTTAAGGAGCTGATGAATGATATCCCCTGGGAAACTGTCCTTAGGGACAAAGGAGCTGACCAGTGCTGGCAGCTCTTTAAAGCCACTTTTCCTAGAACTAGATGATCTTTAAGGTCCCAACCCAGGCCTTTCTATGATAATCAAGTGATTGTCTGAATTATTAAACTTCTTCAGCATTATTACTAATATGAATGTATGTAGTTTCTGCAAGCTAGGAGTTTTCTCAGCATGATTTTGGAAGGGAGTGTGTTCTTCCTGTTTCAAGATGATACAAAAGTACAAGAACAGTTACATAATTACTGTCTTTCAAATTCTTCTATTAACTTGTACTCAGAAACTGCCAAGGCATTTAGAAGGGAAGAAAAGCTTGTAGGAAGTTTATATATTCTAGTAGAGTCATGAGTCAAAGGGGAAATACAGGTTTGTATGATATTTATTTGAATTCTCTGTGATTTTTTATACAGTTAAAATTTAAAAAAGGAAAAAGGTGAAGTTATAGTTAGTTTAGCTCATTTATTCCTACTGAAATCTGCACAATGAAAAAGCTGCCCAATGAGAATCAAATGTGGTATCTAACAGTCACTTCTCTTAATACTTGGATGCTACTGTTTTAATTTCCTCAACGTGGCTTTGACCTAATGTAGCTCTGCAAAGAGGGAAAAAAAAATCTATATCTTCCCTCCCCAATTCTACTTAGTCACCAACCAGGCAACAGGTCTGTGGGATGCAAAACTCATCCCCCTCAAGGCTCAGAACTAGTTGGTTTGTTTTGTTTCATTTGTCTTTATCTCTGGTTAGTTTGATATCTTCTTTTCTGAGATTTTTAAATTTACTTTTTTTTTTTTTAAATCTGTTTTTCACACTGGCTGCTTTTGTGTTTTTCCCATCTCCTGGAATTGCTCTTGTTCTAGTGTGTTTTAAGTGAGCTTTCTTCCCACGTGTGCTGTGCAATACTCCCTAGTTCCAGGGCTTCCTTCTTCTTGACATTCCACAGTTGCCAGGTTGTCTGTGAAGAAAACAAATACCCTGCTATAACTGATATTTTTTATTGTAAACTTTAAAATATATGGAATAGATCCTATTCTCTTTCATTGAGTGAAATATGTGTACTATGTCTTTTATGACCACCTCCTGCCTGATGTGTTTTCTAAGGAAAATTCTAAGGATGGTTTTTAATGAATGTGACATTTAAATACTAGAAATGTCTTCGCTGCACTGCAAAATAGATGTGTAGTTGGAAATCTACATTCAGAAAAATACTTTGTCCAAAACTAAAATGCCACGTTATTACCACTACGATAGCTGTTAGGTAATGCTTTATTTGCACTCCAGTTCAGAGGAAAACAGACATGACTCGAGATTTAAAATTGTGCATTCAGGTATAAGAAGTTGATTTAAATCAATTAGTAGGACTTTTTCACTAAGTGTGAATGAGAGTGAACACAAAATTGTTCACTTTATTGTGCTGTGACTGGCTTTTTCATGCAGCTTCTACATGTGAAGAAAGATCTGAACATTCATAAAAGCTCATTTGTTTTGAGCATATACATGATTTATTAGCAGAGCATGAATAGGCTTCAGTTTCTCATGTTTTGGCCCTGCTTCCAGTTTTCACTGAAGCTCATGTGTGTCTGAATGAGACCAGCAGTAAAGAGCAGAGAATTCTGTGTTTGAACAGTAATTTCTGGTATCATTTAATTGCAGTGAAATTATTTTTTTGTTTTGAAGGAGTGGTAGTGAAGATGAATGAGGAGGAAAAAGCAAGGGAATAGCATAGGAAACTGCCCAATGAAGGTAGGGTTTTTTTATATATATGTCTTCTTTGAAACATCATAATCCAAATTTTCACTCTTTTTTTTTCCCCTTAAATTACTGAGAAATCACAAGTTATTGAGAAATTTTTTTATTTCTTTAGGGAGCAGGTGCACATAGCTGGTGACTGTTTAAAAATTAGCTGTTGAAAGTGTATATCAAAGATTTTTATTGTAACCATTTATACATAGTGCCCCTTGATAGCCTTGGAGGTTTTGATTATACATGCATGGTAAGGTCATCACGAGCTGAGTGTATGGAACTCTGTTACATTAAATTCTCTTTTGGCATAACTTAATTTGTTTATATTCGAGCTAGAAAAATGTATGGGATATTTAAGCTGTGTATAGAACAATGTGATTTAAATACTCCCCAATTTCAATATATATTAGAAACATGGAAAGAGCAACAATTATTTTAATAGTTGCCTTGAATTAAATGTGTGTATTTGTATGTAATATTTAGCAATAAAAACTTGGCTCCAAGAAGGACTTTTTTTTTAAGTTTAGGTTAATCCTATGTGTTGTTCCCTTTTGAAATTACTGGTGCTACAGACGTGATTAAATTTAAGTGTATATATAATTGAGTTTCTGGATTAAAGGGGTCAAGCAGTTTAATTGTATTTGAAGAAAAAACCTGGGTGATTTCTTTCGTCTAAAAAGTTTCAAAAGAGAAATTAACTACAAAAGGTTTATACGTCTCACTGGTTATTCTGCCCTCATATGATAGTCTTGCTGTGTAATACACATGGCTCTGTTAAAGCATAGAGTGTTATCTGTGCTGTCTCACCTGGGCAGGGAGCAGTCAGGGTTCCACTTGTTGGCACAAGGAACAGAAATGTTCATCACCTTCACTGGTGTCAGAAACAGAGCCCTCTCTTTGTATTCACCAGTGTAGTTGAACGTGGATGAAGGAAGAAGGCAAGCAGGCTGAAACTTGCTGTTCAGGGCATGTGTGAGCCCTAGTTGTGATGGCCACTGCCCTGGAAGCACCATGAGACAGACAAAGCACCCCTGGGACTCTCACTTCTGCACAGTCATTCATAGTCCCCCATAGTCCAGGGTTTGGATTAACATCCTTAATGATAATTTACAAATGAGTGAAGAACCAGCCTGGGGGAGAGTATGCTGGTACACAGGGTGTTGAATCAAGGGGACTGTTAGATGAAGAAACAAAAGGAACACCTGGAGATTTTGTACAAGGAGGGGAACTTGCTGAGGTATATATCTGTCAGTTTCCCTTTGGTCTGGCACGTCTTTGTGTCAAACTCTTTCCTTCTTTTCTATTTGTTCTTAACAGAAAAGAAGCAATTGCCAGATTGGAGAATGTAGGGTAACAGAACAGATTTCACTGCAGTGTACTGGTGTGCTGATGAGATCCAGCTTGTTCAGGTGAGTGAGTATTTTGCTATACACAGGGTAGCTGTTGAAATTGGCTACTTGAGAGTGTTTGTCCCAGCTGGTAGTCTGCTCTTTCAAAATTGGGAAAAACAGTAAGTTATGGCCACCAAAAGAACTGGGGAAGCAAAACCTGTCTCAGTAAGAAAGCATATTCAAGGTAGAGGGAACATGGCCATACAATATTGGTTTTAAGTGGTATTGTGCTGGTATAACTAGGATTACTGTTTGACTTTTTTGAGTAAAGAGATGAACTGGAGGTGGAATAGTTGAGTAGAAACAGGAAAAAAATTATAAATGCTATTTATGTTGTAGTAGTTCATGGAAGTTGTAGTCAGAGGCCAGAATACCATGGTGGAAAGGCAAAACAAACTGATGAACCATTTTAGTTCAGAGTCAGAATGGCATAAGTTTTAGGTATTGTAAGACTAGGCAAGTGGTAACAAAAAAAAGCTTTGATTGATTTCATTGGTCTGATTCTGCCACAGAAATATCCTCACTGCTGCCAGAGAGCAGGTTTCCCATGTATGAACAGAAGATGAAGAGCCACCTGTATGGAGATACTCTGTGTCTGTGCTTCCACTGGCTCTTTAATCTTTAGAGAAGACACATCACACTTCCCAGGGCCAGCACCCTCTTGGAACCACAGACTCCCTTTGTGGCTTCTGGCAGAGCAGACACTGTCAGTAGCCTTTTGGCTACCTTGCCTCCAAGTTTCACTGATCTGGTAGGAGCTCTTTGTTCTTACTTGTCTCTTGTGTGGCTACCTATGTTTTTTTTCTTTTTTTTCAAGTTGTATAGTGCAGTATTGCTCTATTTTTCAAGTATTTACCTTGGTAATGTCAAGGGGACCTGGTCCTCTGCAGCTTTAGTTAGTTATGGAGCTGAGCAGAATGAAAATTAGTATGATGACTTACTCCAGTTCATAAAAACTCCTCAGGAATGGTAATGTCCTTATATATCCAACATATAGCTGAATTATAAAAAACCTCATAGGAACTGTGGTTTCATAGAATTACTTAGTTTTAATTTGTCTTGAACTGTGAGGTAGGTAGAGATATTCTGGGGGATAAGGTGCTCTAGAAGGCAAAAAACAAGTTAGTCAAGACAATGAGCAGAAACCTTTTTAAACTACTCTGTCTCAGGTTGTTTTCTGGCCTCTTCCTTCTAGTGTTTCCTTTGAAATGATCTCACCATATATATTCAGAAGAGTTTATAATTTATTGATATTGATAATATTTATATGTATTGATTATCTCCTTTAGTTTTGAATTGCTGGGATGTTTATTCCTTAAAGGTGTTAGCCTAAGCCATCACTTTTTCCCACTTGGGCAACTATCGTAGCCTTCTTGCTTCATGACACCAGGTTATTACCTGACAGAGACTTTCCTTAGCTTGGTCTGTTTTGTGCCTGAAATCTAATTTCTGTATATCTTCCCAGTTACCACAGGAAAGAATATTGCTTTGGCCAGGAACTGTACAAAATGACCTTGTCCTAATGGGTCAGGAGCCAAAAAAGAAAAGGGTAAACTGAAATTGCACTTTGTATGGCTCAAAGCTTTGAATCATTTGTTTAAAAACAAAACAAAAATAAGTGACATAATTTCACATGGAAATTCTAGGCTTATATTTTGTGAGAATGGTGTGTTAAACAGCCAGTCTTTTCCACAACCTGGCCTTATACACAGGTCAGCTGAGTTGTATTAAGAATTAGCACAGATTTATTCCACTGAATTGTTTGGCAGATAGAATCCCATGAGTGCTTCATATGCATTTCATACAGTCTTCCTTAAAAAGAAATTACACATCACTGGAATCTTGACCATACAGCACAAAGTCTCCTTTCACACTGCAATACTTCAGACTTATTTAATACCCAAGAGTTAGAAAATGTATAATGATCTGGGGTGCAAACCTACTAAGCAGAGGTTTTCTTGCAATAAAGCAACTAAAAAATACATGAAGTGATAAACTGTTTACCTTATTTAGCATAAATTTAATTTATTCCAAAACTTGAAAATGTATTTTAAAACTTGTAATCTTTTGAAGTGGGTATTACCATGCTGGGTTTTTTTGCAGCCAAGTTACAAATCCCAGAAAAATTAGGTTTGCATTGAAAGTTCTTGGCAGATCTGTCTTGGAACAGCACAAACAACACTGGTTAACAAGGAGGCATTCATTATTTCTGTCTTGTTACCCTCTGTTATTACAGTTACCAGCTGTAAAGTTACAGGCATCTTTGAATCTTCCTAGTGAAAAGCATAGGGAGCAGTCATTCAGGGGTGGTTGTGAGAGATACGTTGTGTTTTTGAGGCTCGCTTTTGGTTTTTAATACCTATTGTGCTTTATCAAGCTGAGCCAGTCTGCATGTTCTCACAGCAAACAAAGTTTAGAAAAGTAACTAAATTTCATAAGGACAGATCCGTTGGTTTAACTTTAGTGGTCTGTGAGCCTCAAGTATGCAATTAAAAAAAGTGTTTTGCCTTTTATAGTTAAAGCCATCTGGTATGCTTTTCTGTTAAAAAAAAAGTAATGAATAAATGACCTACTTGGTGACCATGTATTTATGTTGCATTGCAACCTTTTTGGAAAGAATTTTACTCAAAGGTGTAACTTTTGTTTTGTAAACTAAGCCACAGTTCTTGTATCCTCTATTTAGCTTAGCAATGATGTACAATGCCTCTTCTAGCATGTGACAAAATATATGACGAGCACAACACAGTTCTGTAAAATTATTATCAGAGACCTGCAGTGTGAGTCTGCAGGAAAAGAGTACCCACAAGGTGAATTTTTTAATTGCACTATTAGGGAAATTTATTGTCCATTTGCTCAAAAGGTTTATGATATAAATTTTTACTTCAATCTGTCATGCTATTGGATTATAACTCTCTGCTTCTTTCATCTGTCTCCCTGTAACATGAATGCAATGTAACTGTTATGTTTATCATGCTTGCTCATTTAGAAAGCTCTTCATCTCTTAAGTGATATGATTAGAAAGAGAGTTTATTGATGGGCAGGTGCCATTGGACACAGGTCATCTGGCAAGCTGGAACTTAATAATTCCTGTTGTCTCTTGTGGAATTTCCTTTTTTCCTCTCCTATCCTTTTGTCTGAGACCCCCAAGGGCGGGGGGAAAAAGGGTTTAATTTCAGTAAGTGCATGTTGTGTGAGTGTTATCTTACTTCTAGAATAGATGCCAATCTCTCTTGCCTCCAAACAGCCTTATTAATTGCAGCACAAATCTAAATGGCAAACTAGTAAGCAGCTTTCAAATACAATGTTTTATAACCTCTCAGAAAGAAAATGAGATTAACATGAGAGAATTTTTAGTTCTTAATTGTAATTGCGTTATATTTCAAGATTATTTAATGCTGTTAATTTCCACCTGAATTCTCAAACAATCTGGGTTACAGTGTGCTGCTTACTGAGTCCATGGAATTTGTCAATTGTCTTTACAATTGTTTGGTCAAATCCTTGTTCTCTATGTCTCAGAGACCTGACAGATATAAGATATGTAAATTGGTTTAAATGGTTCTCGTACCCTAAAATCATTCCTTTTTACTGCAAAAAGCTGATCTGTGTCTTGTACAAAGAAGTTGGTAATTGCATTCACTGTAGTTTTTATAGTTGTGCTAAGGGTATGGTGATATTGAATTAGGGAGTCCGTCAGTTTTCAAAGTAAATATTATATGCAGTATTTGAGCATTTAATCACATACATTAATTATGTTCATAATTTTTTCATTAATTGCCCTGTACAGTCATTTCCCTATGGACTAGTGGCATTTGATGCTGGAGCTTCAGGGCAGGACTACTGTTGTTTGGGGTTTTGGGATTTTTTTTTAGAGGTTTTTTTTAAACCAACTCAGTAATATGCTTTAAAGATTCAGATTTAATTAGACTATTTTTTTAAATTCAAATTTTACCATGGATTTTTGCAGAGACTAATATTGAGCAATGTTTCTTTAGAATGTGGCTCTTCAAACAAATAGAATGCTCAGGAAGCCTGAAAATACTAGTCCAAGTCTTCTTTTACTGATCATTTACTATCAAAAACCTTAGGAGTTGTCTATTTAGATTAAGCAAAATTAGAAAAACTAGGCCTCAAAATAAGTATACTACATGCAATATCTGTACTAAATCAGGACATTTTGTATGAATATTAGCAGAATTGACTAGTTAATGGTTAGCCACCATTATTTGTTTTTAGATTATCTGGATTTTTTCTGTGTGGTTACTTTAAAGCTGTAATTCAGAAACCAGTGGAATCATTGACTCACTGCTTCCTTCAATCAAAGAACTATTCATTAAATATGCTTTGGGTTAGAGCTGCAGTTGACTACCTACCTAAAAATCTGCTGAGTGCCTTCAAAATCCTCAAACCTTAAAGAAACAGAAAAATATTTAGTTTCCTAGCACCAGGTGGAGCAGACACAGGCACCAATCCCCAAATAAATGTGCTTTGACTTCCATGCCCTCGGAATGGACAGGCATTCCTCCTGGCCTTTGCAAGTAGTGGATATTTTGTTAACTCCAATTACATGTATTGTGACACACTTAAAAAAACCGAAATAAACCCAGAGAGTAACTTTTTTATACTTTAATTGACATGTTCATAAACTTCGTCGTCTTCATTATAATGTTATAAAACAACATTAAGGCTCTGGAATTCCTTAGTTTAGAATAATGTTACACAGGATACCTATTGAGATATTTAAAATAATTAATAGCATAAAAAAAATCCCAAAGCTATTCCTCTTGATGTGATTTTAGACACGTTTTAATTGTCAGATCTGTTGTTGTGGCACTTGCCACTTGAGGGAGTGATGCACGAGGTGCTGGTTTGACTCTGATTTGAGCCCATTCTCAGTAGTTTTGCATACACTGGGAGCTCACTCCAGGTGAAGAATTCAGACATCACATGGGGATATTTTGGCCACGAAGGAAAATTAAAATGCCCTGTATTAAAATGTTTGGGACAGTTATCCTTTGGTATGTATTCATCTGTTAATCAAACCCCTGTGTGGAACTCAGGAAGAGCTTTTCTGCCAGAGAGGTGCCTGTAGGTGTGTTCTGGTACAGCCCTGCATCAATGGGGTCACTGGGCAGTGCTGCTGTGGAGAGCTGGGGCTGGGGGACAGTCAGGCAGGTCTGTGAAATGCTCGTGCTGCCATCCCTGAATGAGTACACAGAACGCCTGTTCCTTATGGATTTAGTGTGCCTGGGAGTAGGGGATTTCAGGCTCCTGCTTTAATCCAATCTTGTTTTACTGAATTATTTATTATTTGCAAGTGATGGGAAAGGTGGGTTCATGTTTCTAAAGAATGGCTGTGAGATGTTATAGGGCAAAGTGCCCGTTTTTAAACTGAGGGCAGGAATCCAAGATGCCACACTTGCTTTCTGTGTATTTGATATAGAAACCATGAGTGAATATGGAAAAATCTTCTTGATATCATTTAAAATAGACCAAAAAGTGGGATACTTAGTATTAATAATTTGTGCTTGAGTTATTGTTTTCATTATTTCTTTGAATTTTAATTAATAGTTGCTATCCTTGTTATTCTAACGGAAATTTGCATAAAGTTGAAATAATTTGTGGCTCTATATTTATGTAGTAAATCTGTGTTGCTATATACTAGTCCTTTTGTATATGAGGGATTGTATGTGCATTGTTACATTTCTGTAGCTCCTAATATTTACTTTAGAATTTACTCTGAAGAGACATATTAAATATGTAAGGACTGTGTTTGCGCAGGGGTTTCTAATAACTGTATGTGATACTTTCCTGGGCAACTATTGTACTAGAACATGAAAAGCATAGATGAGATGAGAATATTGTATATTCTTGGTGTTTTACCAACTAAATAACAATGTGATCACACAAAATACAAATGCTACCTTGCTGCTCTGGAAACCTTAAGATTTTCCATTATGACTCTCCCAGACTAATTGTCCAGAATGCACAAAAATCAATGCCTGTAACTGTTCACAGTATTCTAAAAGGACTTAAACCCACCTTTATTCAGCCAGTACTTCAACTAAACAGTTTTTAAAAGGAAGAATACCAAGACAAAACCTTTGTAGCCTATCTGAGATCATCTTGTCTGGGACATTTTGTGAACTCTAAAGATACAAAAATTGGAATTCAAAAATCTTATTAAAATCTCATTCACCTCAGATCTGATTAGCAAGAGCTGAGAGGATAGGAATTAAATTCACCAAGGCTATCTCTCACACATTTCATTGTTCTGAAAAAAAACTTAGGCAAGTGACTGAACCAGAACATTTATGCTTTATTCCGGGAAAAAATAATATTTATTTAGTGAGCTCACAAAGTACAGTAACTGTTCCAGAAGAGGTTTTGTTACATCTATACTGATTAACTTCTCCCTCTTTATGCAAATAAAGAGTAACAGTACATTCCATAGAAGCTTGCACTCCTTTCCAGTTTTGAGCACTTATTATAAAGCATGTTACAGTTTTTGTTGGAAGAATGAACTATCAATAGCTGTTCAGCCTTTGTGAGCCACTCAAGGTACAGTAGATCTACTGTTACCTGTTCCTCAGTCATCTCTTTTTCAGACTGTTGAGTTTACATAGTTGTCTTGCATGGAATACCCATACAGTCCTTTCCTAAAACTTCATTTCAAGCACTACTGTAATCTTTCTCAAACATGGGGAGTGAGTGATGGGGAGACTCCAATTACAAAGAGCATCCATATAGGTGGATTGTCAGTTTACACAGTAATGTTCTATATACCTTTCCCAGTATTTCCTACCAAGTGACTTTGTTTTTTCTAACTGCTGTTGCACACTGAAAAAAATAGAAAAAGCTGATACATAAAGGGTATTTGCATTTTGGTATATGACTCTATAGAGCATGAAGCATCTCATATCATATTGAATGTTGTTGAAATACTGGTCTTTGTTTAGCAAATTATGTTTTGAATTCTAGGAAATGACCTTGTAAAAATGGAAGTAAGAAAAGGAAATTCACTTATGTTAAGGCGGGAAAATGTAGAAAAAAAAAAGTCAGTGCAAACAAAGAGGAATGGCAGAGGCTGAATCAGAGAAAGGTGGGGATTTTCACAGGAATGTATGGGATGTGGGTGAAAGGTGCCTGGCAGTTTTTCGGTCTAGAAATGCCACCTTAATCTTTCCAGAAATTCAATAGTCTCTTCCAACTCTACCAATTAAATAAAAATCCCAGAGAGACCAAACCCCCTCTATTAGCACTAACTATTGCTACTGTGGTTGCAATCTGCTACAGAGGATTCCAGGATACTTTAAGATAGACCATGTTTCACGTGTGACTGGACTTAAATGTTCTAGAATGCTGCAGACAGCTGCTTGAAAGCCCCCAGCTTTGCATCTATGTTTTAACTCTCCCTCCCACTGGCTCCTCTGACTGTTCCTTCGGACTGTGCTTCCAAAGGTGCTATTAGGGTTTATGGATTTTCTCTTTAGCGGGAAATGGTGATGGTGGTAGTCACCAACAAAAGTAATGAGGCAGAAATGCAACACCCCATCAATGTGGATGCTTTCAGGCTAATGGGAACATTTTTCTCATGTGTGTGAATGTGTGTGTCTGTAGCATCTGGCAACTCGAGCTGTAACTGTGGGAGTGCTGGACACATCCTCCCCGCAGAGCCAGAGGGGCAGCACCTCTTGGAAAATGTGGAATATGTAAAATTTTCGCAAGAAAGGATGTTCTTTCATGTTTGATCTTTGTATATTTTCAAGCCTGATCAACGAGAAGGGAGATTTAGTCCACGAAAGATAGGAGCTAACAAGCAAGCTCTAAGTGATGTCCAGGTGCTAGAAAAACAAATTACTTGTTGGTAGAATTGCCTTTTTTAACGTGTAGGACTTGCCATGCTCTAGTGATCACAGACCTAGGGGAAGGTTAGCAAAGCTTGGGAAGAAGGATGTCCACTGATAGTGGGCACAAAGAATGCAGAATTTACAGGCCACAAGGACATTCGGCAGTACTCCCAAGATAAGGAAGAGACTAATAAAGACAACTCGGCAACTGTGCTGAATCAGCTCCGGCTGGGTAAAAGGTAGTTCTGGCAGGGGCAGATCGCGACCACCGACCCAAAAGAGGAATGTAGGCTAATTAGCATAAGAAGTGAGGGAATCGTTAACCAGTTGAAGATAGACTACTAATTGTAAGAGAACTATGTGATTTGTAGCCAATGAACACTGATTCCTTTGTTTGCTAAAATGTATAAATAGTAGAAAGTTTTGATAGATGGTGTGCTTCACTTGCGGAACATCACCGAGCACTCAGGCTTGCGCAATTCTGAAATAAACATTCAGTGTTTCTCTCTAGTGTGTCATGTTGCACGTCATATTGCATGTCTAGTGTGTCTTGTTGCACACCGGGTAACGAATCCGATTTTGTGGACAACAACCGCGCCTTCAGGCGCCTTCAACCCAGGCCGAGCTCGGCGGCGGCACGTTCCGGACTCGCGGTTCTCCTCTCCCCGGCCGAGCATGTAGGCCCGGCCGCCCCAGGCGCGGCTGCCCCGGCAGCGGGAGCGNGTCAGCAGCGGTTCGTGAGGCGAGAGGGGCCGGGGCCGGGGCGGGCTCCTGTTACCCCGCCTGTAACACTGGGGCGGGGTGCGGGCAGGGCGGCGGGGGCGGCTGTCGGGCAGAAAAGTGTCCGTGGCGCCTTGTTCTCCCGTAGTTTGGGTGGGTGTTGCGGAGAGCGGGGCTGTGGCGGGGGGGGGGGGGGGGCNGAGGCTGCCCGTGGTTCGCGGGTCCCTCCCGAGCAGGCTGTAAGTCAGCCCGGCGCTCTGCGTGAGCGCTCCCTCCCCTCAGAGGCTGCTGGGCTTGCGAGGGGGTGCGTTGTGGGACATTGTTATTAGGCGAGGAAAATTAAGTGGTGAGATTTGGCTTCTGGTCGATAGCGAGGGGAAGCAGCGTCCCTCCGGCCCCGGGGTCTGCCCGCTGAGCTCCGGCCCGGCGTCGCTGCCTCAGCCTCTGGATGGCTCCGAGTTACACAGAAACAGCTGTCTGTAAACACAGATAGCTTTGTGCGTTTTTAGAAAACTCGTATAAGAAGTTCGCAGAGACTGGTATACACAGTACAATTTATTCAGAGTAAAGCTGCGGTGTTTTGTGTACTTTATTTACTGATTGTACAACAGCAAACTTGGTGAGAATATCTGGTGCTTTCAGGGGCAACTGCTGAAAGTTTCAGAGTAAAAGTTGTGGTTATTTATGGACCCCTATTTTGTCTTCCTTGTATTACTATAGAGATTTGGCAAATTATGTAGATCTTTGCTCTTTTTTGGACACCTCGAACAGAGCTGGCCTCGAAACATCTCAAAAGTTTGCAGCCTTTTAAATCTGAGTGGACTTCAAAAAGGACAACAAAAGGAGTGGTCTTGAGTGGGTTCTATACTGAATTTGACGTCCTTTTCAAATCTGATTACTTTATTTTGTGCTTTTTTTATATATATAGCTTAGAAGACTGCTTGCTTCCATGGTTTCATCTTAAAAACAACTAAGCTTTCCAAGGATTTAAATATGACTGAGTCTCAAAAGGGATAAATTTCCACACAGTGAAAACCAAAGTTTACTCAGCTTCAAAGAGCTAATACTGAAAACTAACTGTAGCTGAATCTCTGTATTGTTCCATGCTTCCACTGTTATTTTAAAATACTGCTTGGCATTGCATGAGCATTGTTAAGACCAAGATAATTTTTAAATAAGTCAGTTTCTAGATATTTTTGGGAATTGAGAGTTGGTTTTTGAGTTTGCAAATGTTTGCTAGAGTTTTCTTTGTGGTAGCAGTAGAATGTACCTTTCTCAATAGCAGTGGTTTCTAACAACTGTAACCATTTTCTTTCTAGCCTACTGAAGCATGTTTCTACCAAGATCTGTTAAATTCAAGAGGACTGCTGATGAAGACAAAAGTTGTACAGCTAAGAAAAGTAAACTGTCTTCTGGAGAACCTTTGCTAGAGGACACCACTGAGCTCCAAGACTGTAAGTCAGTTAGAACAGAAACTTGTGCTTCAACGTGCAGTTTGAATGAAATTGTACAAGAACACACAAAACCTGTAGCTGGAGACCTTGGTGTTGTTAACACAACGTTGGGACAGGACAGCCAACATACTGTTGAAGAGAGCTCTTTGGAAGAACCCATAAAATCCTTCAGCAAATCCCAGCGTTGGGCAGAACCCGGAGAACCCGTGTGTGTTGTGTGTGGTCGCTATGGAGAGTATATCTGCGATAAAACAGACCGAGATGTTTGTAGTTTGGAATGTAAAGCCAAACACCTCCTACAAACCCAAGCAAAAGAAAACCAGCTAACATCTCCTCAGGTCACAAACTCCCAAGAGGAAGCTCACCTGCTTAATGCACCTTATTTCTACAAAGATCATTCCTTTATTTTAAGTTTGCAAGATGAGCAGGTTGAGAACCTTAGGCTGCAGCTGGGTATTGCTGTGCAGGGCCAGCAAGTTCCAAGACCTATTGTGGAGTTTGAACACTGCGGTTTTCCTGAAACTTTAAACCATAATTTAAGGAATTCTGGCTATGAAGTGCCAACTCCCATCCAAATGCAAATGATCCCTGTTGGACTAATAGGGAGGGATATTGTGGCTAGTGCAGACACGGGCTCCGGAAAAACAGCAGCCTTCCTACTCCCTGTTATAATGAAGGTTTTGAATGAGGTAATGGAACTTTGTATAGTTTAGAGAATGTGGTTTGCAACTTTGTCTCTAGGATTCCCAGTGTAAAGGAGAATGTGGCTGTGGTGGTTTTTATTAACGTGCAGTGATTTATTTTACTTTTGATTGATGGAGCATTGGTTCTTGGAGGGGGGGCCATACCGATTAATGACTGAATGTTTTTTCACTTTAGTCAGGAGATAAAACAACTATTAATATTACCAAATACACAGTTCCTGCTTGTTAAGAAAAGTAATTGAATTCTGGGGTAAGTTTCCTAAATGACCTAAGATAGAACGTGAAGGTACTTCTAGGCCCTGTGCAAGAAGTTGTTCTAGTATCTTGATATATCAGATGCCTGAAAGAGATTTGTTGGCATTTGCATAATCTCACAGAGTAATTTCTCTTGGAATATGTTTGGTTGACCATCAAATAACTACATTTGGGGTAGCATAATTTCTGAAATCCTCTAGTTATACAGTCATCCCTTTGATACTGTGGGAAAAAGCAATTAAAGTTTTTGCTTTGTAAGGACGTGAATGTATGACAAGAAGTAATGGCAAATAGCATTGACTGCCTTGGTGTGGCTTTTTGCTTTGGTGATTTTATTCAAAAAGAGATACATGAGAATGTATTTGAAAATTCTGGACCTGATTCTGGTGGATATTTTGCACTGTTTAGATACCTTTACAGGTGTATGTGTGTACACATAGAAATGAGTCCATAAATTTGTTCAAATGAACAGTTTAAAGATTATTTAAGTAACTCTTTTAAAGTACTCTAGCATGAGTTTTAAAAATGAAAGCACTATGTAGGAGCATGTAGGAACACATGTATTATACTCCAGTACTTCTCATCTGATTATCATTAAAGTCTGCAAGGCACTTGTAAGTTTATAATAACTTGCACAGAATTGGAGTTTCAATGAATAATATATGATTGTTCCCATTCTTCATCTTCAGGGTTGTGTACAAGTTAATGTATAGATCAAGAAGTAATTTCATTTTGTTGTTTAAAATAATTTTAATTTTTAATGTAAAATATTATGTTGGGAAAATTATATCTGGAAAGCTTTTTATCTAACTAATAAAGCAGTTCCATGTTCATCAGATTTCCCTTCTCTTTCTAGACAGAAACTCCATCTGCCCTTATTTTGGCCCCAACAAGGGAGTTGGCAATTCAGATAGAGAGACAAGCTAAGGAGCTGATGGCTGGTTTACCAAACATGAGAACAGTTCTCCTGGTGGGAGGTTTGCCCCTGCCCCCACAGCTTCACCGCCTCAAGCAAAGGGTGAAGGTAAGGACTATAGAGTGGAGAGTTACGTTTTCATGACACAGAATAGAAAAATGTTACTGTTGACATGTATGAGCACATGAAGACATGTTTTTCCCGAGTCTAAACTACTTTTTAAAAAAATTTGAATTCTGACTAAACATACAATAGCTTTTTTTTGTTTTTAAAAACTTTCACGGGTGATATTGCTGCTTTCAAAGAGTGAAATATGCCATTTTATTAGACAAGGAGCTGTGACTTAGAGTAAAAATAGTTTGTTTTTCATGCGGATTATTTTGCTTGTAATTTAGATGCATCCATTAGAGTTCTAAAAGGTCCATTTCCTTTTGAACCTCTATAATATATTAAGATATCTGCAAAAGTTTTATGACTTATTTGAATACAAGTAATTTCAGTAATTATTGCCCTTGTTATCTCTGTCCTGTAACTTTATAATTTTTCTAGGAAAATCATCTGTTTTTTCATGGAATTTCTAACTCCTGGTTTTTTTTTTTGTTTGTTTTTTCCTTTCTTTTAAAGGTTATAATAGCAACACCTGGAAGACTTCTTGAGATTTTGAAGCAAAGTTCTGTTCAACTGCATGGCATAAAAATTGTAGTGGTGGATGAAGTAAGTTTTTATCAGAGCTCTATTACCTATACAGTGGTCTTTGAAGAGCCAGTGTGAGTGACTGGTCTAACTGATTAAACACAGTGTTTGTTATAAAGATACAATACATTTCTAAAGAGAAATTTTTTTTTTTCATGCAATTTGAAATGTGTTTGAACACACATGTTGTATTGACAATAAAAGATACCTTGCAGGATAATACTATTAGACCAGTGTAAACCATTTGTTTTAAATGTTCTCACTTAGCTTAGCTTTTTCACTTACAGTCTTCTGACTGGAAATATCTCCTGCATTTGGATTGTTACATGCCAATCATACACATTATGGGTCTTCTGTCAATTCAAGTTCAGTATCCTGCTGTTCATGGAAAAATCTGGTACAAATGAAGTTTTTTTCACTTAGGTGGATACCATGTTAAAAATGGGTTTCCAGCAGCAAGTGTTGGATATTTTGGAAGACATCTCTCACGATCATCAAACCATACTGGTGTCAGCCACGATTCCAGTGGGCATTGAACACTTGGCAAATCAGCTTCTGCACAATTGTGTAAGAATAACAATTGGAGAAAAGAATCTGCCGTGTTCCAATGTTCGCCAAATTATCTTGTGGGTAGAAGAACCATCTAAAAAGAAAAAGCTGTTTGAAATACTAAATGTAAGTTTAATATTTTTCCATAAGAACAATTTATACAATTATTCATGTCTTTATACATCTGTCAGGTTCTCATCTTTAATTGTAATCTGTATGTAGTGAAGAGGTGCAGTGAGGTTAAGCACTTAGTCCAGTAGTTCTGTAGAGTAAGAGTGTTAATGGCAGTTTCAGGGATTACTCCACCCCATTACTCATGTCTCCTAGATATCTTCTGTGAGGACTTGGGGGTAATTATGGAGGCTTGGCTAAGGTTATTCAAGAAGTAAATAAGAATCTTTAACTGAGCCTCGGGACTTACAGAAGTTTGGAATTACCAGAAAACTTCTGACTTCGAAAAAATTCATATATTGATATAAAACTGGGGTTTGAGTCTTAAATCATTATTAAGTTTATGATATACAGCTTTGTTAAGTTTCATGGCTGGTATCTTGTCCCTTATCTAGAGTCTTAAAAACATCTGAAAGTCTTGTTAACATTGGAGATTATGAGCAGAAGAAATCGAATCTATGCTGATGATGAGCAGCCAATGGTTGTAATACCTTTTAATATGAACTGTTTAATGTTACAGGATGAGAAGCTCTTCAAGCCTCCAGTGTTGGTGTTTGTGGACTGCAAACTAGGAGCAGATCTGTTAAGTGATGCTGTTCATAAGATTACAGGATTGCAGTGCACAGCTATGCATTCTGAAAAGTCTCAGGTGGAAAGAACAGACATAGTACAGGTTTGTGCCCCCTGAAGTTGTGGGGGTTTTGATAGATTTTAAATGGCCATTTGTTTTTTTTGAGTGGCTTAATTTGAATGACTGAAGTCATAATTGACTGCTTTTCTGCAGTCATACATGGGGTATTTCTGGGGAAGGTAGGAGACAGATGGGACCAAGCAAAACTTTAGATAATAATGCCACTTTAAATATAGATAAATATTGGAAACTATTTCCTAAATTATTTGCTTTGAAACAGGAATTTAAATATTATTTTATCTTTAATTGATGATTTTTAGAATTAAAATTGGGAGTTTGACCTTTCTAATTATCCCTGTGAATTATACTCCTCTTTAAATCAAGAATACAGGAGAGCTGTTCTCTCTTCTATAACAGAATAATCCCACTGGATGTGTTCTTGCACTGAATAACTAGCCCTTAGCCTGTGCTTGGGGAAGTTCAAAATACAAATAAGGAAAAAAGAATTAATTTTTGCTTGTTCTTCCCTTGCCAGGGATTACTTCAAGAGAAGTATGAAGTTATAGTAAGTACTGGAGTCCTTGGACGAGGGCTTGACCTTGTCAATGTCAAACTGGTAGTGAATTTTGATATGCCTTCAAGTATGGATGAATATGTACATCAGGTAGGTAAATAAATTGCTAAAGCCTCATTTAAAAAGTATATCAAGATGTGACATCCACCCGTGGAAATTTAAATGTAAACAGAAAGATTATTTTCCTCTTCAGAAATATTGATTTTATAGGAAAGGAAGGAAAGGTGCTGGATATCTCTTCCATAGGTCTCTTACGTAAATTACTAAAATCTAGCATGCTGCTGTCGTATCTTCTATGTAAGTTACTAAAACCTAGAAGTGTGTTTTTATGTCAATTATTTTTGCAGTGTTATTCTTCCTGTTTCTTCCTCTCTTGTATCATTTTATGTCTATAAAAAGCAAAGTTTACCATGTTTTTACTATCTGTGTGAAGAACAGCCAAATATCCCTCTTTCTGCCACAGCTCATCTGCAGCGTGGGATATGCATGCAATAGGAAACCAGTCATGAACTGTATCTCATTCCCTCTTCCTAGTCAAGTACTTCCTCTGGTATTTTTTCTGAGGATTTCCTGCTTTAAAAAGGATGAAGTGTGAGTGTTGCTTGTGTATGTGCATTTACGTACATGTGCACATGCCCCAGCCCTAGCTGAGCTGGGAGATGAGAACTCGTTATCCCCTTCTTTGTGGCACTTAGGAGGACACAGTACTGCTGTGTGCAGTTCTGAGACCACCGGCTACAAGAAAAGCCAGCAAAGTGGAGAGAGTCCAGGTGAAGTCAGGGACTGACACACGTGACACGTGCAGACAGGCCGAGGGAACTGGGCTCGTTTGGGCTGCACTGGAGATTTAATTGCTGTCTGCTCTTTGGTAATGGGCACTTCCATAGGAGACAGAGCCAGACTCTTCTTGGAGATGCACCGTGAAAGGACAAGAACCAACGGGCATAACTTGCTGCAAGGGGAATTCTGGCCTCCTAACAGGGAGAAATGATTTCACAGGGAGAGTAGTCAGGCAGTGGGACAGGCTGGACAGAAAGGTGATGAGACCTTTGTGCTTAGAGATGCTTGAAACGAGGTCCTGAGGGAACTGATCTAACTTTGGTCTAACCTTGTTCTGAACAGATGGGAAAGACCTCTGAAAGTTATCCAGTCAGGAACTCCTCAAGTGTTCTGTGTTACTACCTGCAGTACTCCCCTCTTGTTTTTAGTTATCTTTCTGCTGAAGTTTCAAGCATGTAGTAAATAAATAAAAGTAGTCTTTCCCAGCATCAAAACTATACCAATATTAACGTATTAGCTGTTCCTAAATAGAGAGTCTTTGCAGATTCTTTTCTAATTTGTTCGAGCACTTTGGATAATATTGGTAAATAATTTTAACTCACCAGGACATTGAAAGTAAAGGGCATTTTCATGGCTATGCTGGTACATATTGTGCTTGATACAAGATACATATATGAGACATCTCTATTACAGAGATTTTTAGAAAATACTTTGTAACAGATCTGTAAGCCTTTGCCTGTAGGCTGTATCTCATGTCTCAGTATCAATATTGGACTTCTGGTATGTCCCATAAGCAAGTCATGATTTTAGATACGTTTGAGCTAAAGCTTTAGATGTGTAGGTATCCTGAATTCAGGAAATTTTTTCTAAGTAACTTTGTGCATAGAGGATGAGAGAAAGATTTGGCCCTGTTGCTTAGGTTACTTGCTGTTTTATAACAGAAAATCAACTTTTAGGCTATTTGTATGACTTCCATTTAATATTGGTAACTTAAAATGAATTCATACTTTTTCAGGTTGGAAGAGCTGGAAGGTTGGGCCACAGTGGAACTGCAATTACTTTTATCAATAACAACAGCAAGAAGCTCTTCTGGGATGTTGTGAAGAGAGTAAAACCCACAGGCACCATTCTTCCCCCACAGCTGCTTAATTCCCCATATCTACATGACCAAAAGAGAAGGGAACAACAGAGACTTAAACAATTACAGAATAGCCTTGTGACAGGAGATAATATTATGGACATTATTAGAAAACAAAAAAAAAATAACTCTCAGAGGTAATAAAGATATATTTATGTAATTACAATGCAAGTATGATTAAAAATAAACATGGAATGATGCCTTGTGACTTTTTGGGGAGACTCATTTTTATTTCATCTTTATTTTGAAATGCAGGCTCTTGTATTACAGTTTGAATTATACTAGTGCCTAATAAAACTACTGTGTAACCCTTTACAAAACCATTAGTCTTTGGTCTTGCTTGCAGCATGAACTGAGAAGATACCTTTAATTTTGTTTTAATATTTCTTCATAGTAGTTTCAGACTTCTTGTGAGACATACTTTTCTGGCAGTTCTTATGTCATTGCATTGAAATGAGATCTTTGCAAAGAACACCCTTTGAAACAAAAATAAACATTTGTGACAGGTTAGTCTTTGAAAACCTCTGGAAATCTCTCCTGTTAGCTTACAAAAAATCTTCCACTGGGAACATTTCTCTGAATCCTCAGTGTGCTCTCTGGGGGTTTCTTAGGAACACACATGCAATTTTGTTTTTAAAGAGTACTGATAGTTTAGTGTCTCCTGTCGTGCCTGTGGACCAGTTGGATGTTCTGCTCAAGCACTTTGCAATAGCAGCAATACTTGGTTATTAGAGTAACTTCAATGTAAAGAAATGAGATAAACCACATAAATAGGAAATTTTTGTTCTTATTTAATGAAACAATGTATAAATGGTCATGTTTAGTAATTTACACCAGATGCTCTTTATATTTTTGGGGAAACGAGGTCAAAACTATTAAGGTAGCATTGTATGATTTCCCATCTGAAGCCTGAGATAGGTCATAATCAAAACTTCTTTTTTTTTCTTCCTTTTAGATTAAAGCTTGAGAGATTAGTTTCCTCAGACCTTTCATGCTGCTGTGATGCATCATCCCTCTTTGGCAGACTGATATGTTGCAGGTAGTTAGAAGTTAGCCCTGTGCATTGTATATCGGCCCTTGGACCAAAGATGGCAATGGGAGAAACTTGGCGTGGCAAAAAAAATTGTTCAAAGCTTAGTAGCTCTGTAGCTTTAGAAATAAAAGGAGTAGGTCTTGCATGTGCAGGACAGATGACACGAGTGTGGCATCATGTTGTAAATGTGAGGAGACAGATTGGTGGGAGTTGTTGAAATATGGCTGTTTGATACCAATCTTGAATTGCGGACCCAAGCTTGAACAGGAGTTGGGGTCTGTCCAAAAACACACGATGAGTGTTGAATTCCTTTGACATAGTTTAAAGCCTTTTTCCCCTCGACATAATTCACAACAATGTGTAAAAGTTATCATGCTTTTAGAGTTATTTTCAATTTGGCATCGTATCAAAAAGATGTCTCCTTTAGAGATGGAATATGTTGATTCCTCTCTCATTTGAAATAACCCACTCCTGCCTGCAAAAAGTTTTTATGTAATGCTACTGCAGGCAGACGTAGATCAGGTGTATGTACATTTAGATGGACATACACCTCTACCCATGGCCACCCTGCCCTACACAAATTCTACAGTTTGGATTTGACAATAAGATCAAACACCTTAAGTTCTACACCATGTTTGCCCCAGGAACAAAATGGGAGTACAGGTTGTGTAGAGGTGAAACAGTCCCAGCACCCTGGTCCTATTGCCTTATAGTGGCATTTCTCGTTGTTACTGGGCTTAGGAAGTTCAGTATAATAGATGTTAATTTCAGTGGGTCTGTCGTGGGCAGATCCGTTGATTGCCCAGCACTCTGTTTTTATTTCTTCCCCTGATGTTGCTTGGAGTGCTGAGTTTGCCTAAGTGTCACAGCCATAATTAGTTATTTTTCCCACCCCTTTCCACTCATCCCTTGCACATACATGGAAATGAGGTGTAACTGCACTACCAAGGTTTAGGTTGGCCTTAAGGAAAGAGTGAGCTGGGGTGGGATCCCAACGCTCCGGAGTGCCACGGTCTCCTCCCATCCTGCCATCCTCGCCCTTCCCGATCCTCCCGCCCGCTCCCGCGCAGCGGCGCCC
>WEIV01030201.1:323-20630 GCA_013390005.1 Calyptomena viridis
ATAGCAGAGAGATCATGTAAAGGGCTTAGTTTGATGGAAGGTTTTTCATGGCAGTGCCAGTTTCTCAACACCTTTCCTGTTTTCCTGATCCTCTTCTGCCCTCTGAGTTGCACTGATACAATCTACCTTGTGAACCAGACTAGGGAATCAATTTGGATTAAAGTGTTTTTCACTGCTGAATTATTTTAAGGGTTGGTTATTTCTCTGATATTATCCATTTGTTCTCTTGGGGTGTTGGAGAGGAAAACCTGAGAGCAAGAGTGTCAACAGCCATGCTTTGAGCTGGCTATATTGCTTCCATTTGTTTTATAGCTGAGAAAACAATACCTGTCTAACTATGATCCAATTCTTGTCTTTACTTTAGTATTGTCTTACACTTTAGTATTAAATTTGTATTAGAGAAGGAAGTTGGATTATTACCTCAAAAAATATTTAAATTTTTTTGTCTTGAGGTTGCCTTGAGGCAGGCTTCAAGCTTTCCTACAGCTCCTGTGAGGGAAAATAAACTTTCATTACTCATCATTTAGCCTAACCTAAAGATTATGTTTTTATAGGAACCAGAGTACTGGCCAACCCACCTGGCTTCCTCAAAACTTATGTGCAAGTATTTAATGAAGACTTCAGATGGGGTTTTTTTGCCAAGTGAGAAAAAAATTCTAATAGACAAACCTTGTCTACGTAAAGGAAGTGTTGATTTGAAAAATACTTTTTTCAGTGAGGGTACTTTTCAAACATACAAAATAATAGATCTGTCTTTAAAGTTGGGAAAGGAATGAATGAGTTCAAATATCAAACTGTGACACCTCCAAAGAAAAGGGACATTTCTCTTTTTATCTCTTCTGATTTTAGAATAAATCTGATGGTGGAATTGTGGTAACTCACCAAGTTTGGTTACTGAATAAAATACTTCTCTAAAAAAGTGCTTTTACATTTGTGAGCACTTTGTCTGATCTGCTCTGTTAAGGACATTTTCTTGCTGTTGTACTTGCAACCAATCTTTGATTTCATTTTCTTAGGACAAAATTGTGCAAGTATTAAGAATTGTTTTGTAGATTAAAGTCATTTTTCTGTTACTTAAATGTATAAGATGTGTGGGTTTAGTAAACCTGTTGTCGTCTACACAAAGGTGACACCTGACTTGAATTACAGGGTAAAGTAGGGCCATTATCAGATCTTAGCAGACAGATGGAGTTAATGAATACCAAGGAGCATTTTGAAAGCTTAAATTTTTTCTGATATCCCTCACATTCTCATTCTTTATACCAGATTTAGTAGCATCATAAAGGGGGAAGTGTTTTACAGTGGGACAAGTCCCAGGCCTGATTAAAAAAAAAATTATTTCTCAATGGTTGTTGTATAATTTTTATTCTGAGCAAATAAAGGAACAATGTAATTATAGATGCCTTCTTAATGTTTGGGGTTTTTTCTGTTGATGTACATAAATATTTTTTGTTAATTTTTCTCTCCATTTTATCTGTCACTAAATGGAAACTCTTAATAGATTGAAATGGAATGTACAAAACATTCCCTAAAAATCAAGCTCTTCAAAGGAAGGCAATGCAGAGTTTTAGGCAGCCTTTTAACTGCTCTGTAAGCCTGCAATGCACATTCCCTCATTTTGCAAGAGAAACCTTTCCTCAAGTTCCAGTTGATAAGGAACTGGAATGCTTTATGGATCTCATTTTAAAGCTTTCTTTATAACCTCAGCAGTTGTAACAGATACATGGTCTTGGTGCACATCTATAATCTATAATGTACTTGTAAGAGGAAGAAAAGGATCAGGAATGAACTGGTATTGTCATGGAATCATCTCAGCTCATCTCAAGCTGCTCTTTTTCTTCTGAGATAACCATGGTGTTAGAAGCTCAGAACACTTTTCCACAGCAGAAAAAGCCCCCATTCCCCCTTTACTCATAGAAGTATTGGAGTGAACTGTTACATGAACCTAGAATTATTCTTTGTGTTTCCCCACTTGAACATTTTCTCATAGTTTTGAGTTTTCCCCACTTCAATTTGTAGCCTAAAATTCTGAAATAAATCAAATATGTTCTGTTAAATCCTGACACTTAGATAAAAATAGGCAATTAAATATTTGAGATTATTTTTAGAGTTTTCAATAAATAATTGTGTAAGCATTTGAAAAAAACCCATAATGGTCATCATGTGTGTAGCTCAGTGAGATGGTTTTTATCCTGGGTCTTAATGATAAGGTGATTTTTTTTTAAATCTTATTTTTTTATTATGCTTAATGTTATGGAGATGAGGTTATTTCCTGTTATTAGGAAACTCCAAGGGAAGTGGAGAAGGGAATAAAGAAGGGTAGACATTTTTTTGGTGTGTGGAAATCCATGTGTATACACTCTACATGAGTATTGGGATATGCACTTCATTCAAGTTGTGAAAGAAAGTATTTTTTCCCCACGTCTTTTCCTAGATGATGCATTGGTGGTGATCATAATTACATGAGGTCAGTGATGTAAGTTTGATGTGCTTGAGCAAAAGGAGTCAATTTTCAAGAAAGTCTCTCTTCAAAGCCTTCAGATAATGTGTTATTTTTTCACCTGTTTTAGGTCAGTAGCCTCTCTCTGGAGGACTTAAATGCATTTGTGGCACTCATTCTCTGCCTGAAAGGGAAGTCAGCTGCTCAACTGGCAGGTCTGCAGGTATGGACTGAAATAATTGTGTAGGATAAAATGGTCATGGTAACGTGATAAATATTTTGGGGGAAAATTGTTCTACTTTTTTTTTTTTTCCAGAAATGGAAACTAAGGGTCATGGTAAATATACTGGCTTTTAATGTGCGACGTTTCATTTGAATACTTACATTTGCTAGTCATGTAAAAAAATTAAAATAGAAAGGATGTTTTCTGGTGGTTGCAGTCTTACCAGGAGCAAATTAGTCTCAGGTTTCTTCCTTACTTGTCTTCCAAACTTCCATCTGATAAAAAATTTGTAATGGTGAATCCTGTCTTACAACACTGCTTCACTGTATTTCACTGAGAAGGATTGTGTTTTGGGACATAGGTTATATGAAAATCACTACATTAAGTCAAATTTTAGTATGCTTGAGGGAGAATATAAACATAATATAAACTTAACCAGAAAAAATGTTACCTAATGTGACCCACTGTAGCGAAATCCATTTGGATTACACTATTCTGTAATTATTCAGGACTTCTCTTCAGTATTTTATATACTCCATGCAAATCTGTTTTTTTCCTTTCCCATCTTCTTCAATCTACCTGTGGAAAGGCAGATTCCTAGATGGTTATTGCACTAGAACCTTTTAAATAGTTCTTCTTGCATATGGAATTATACAAGAGTCTTTTCAATTTCATAGCTTGAAATTTTATTCAAAATATCAGCAGTCTAGGGCACAGACTGCACATGTCAATGACTGCTGGAGTTGTTGGGTTATGTAAAAGTAAGTGGAAAAGGGTTAGGAACAGTTAGAACCTTAGCATATCTTCACTCTATAAATCTTGCTTGTACTTCCAATAAATTCTCTGTTGCTTTGAACAGTCCATGTAAGAACTTTGAAAGTACTTTTTGCCGATAGCAAGGTAAACCAACCACTCTTGTTACTACCCATTTGTTTCTAGTACACAGGGACTAAAATAACAAAACCAGTGTATTCCCAGTTTCCGTATTTGATTCATTATAACAGATAAAGTCCAGTTTCCTATAATTTTTTTTCAAATTCGTCACAAATTTGTTCTGCAGCTGATCAAGTGTTAGATGTGTGTAACAAAAAGGAAACAATTAAATGAAGGCAGTATGGAAAACAGCAAAAAAGTGAGATTTATTTCTGTCAAAGATGTTATTGCACATAGTGTTACACTCAACATTGAGAGTATCAGTGCTTTATCAAGTCTGTGTGGCAGTCATTCAGCAAAAGGATAAAGGAAACCAAGCCTAATTGTTGAAACATTTTGTTTGTAGATGCATGTACAGGTATTATTATGTAAGTTTCCACAGTGCTTGGAAGTTTATGCCGTTTGAATTAGAGGTCTTTGTGTGATTAATTTCTGTTGTGGTTTTATGGCGATAGAAATCTCAGTTTTACATTCAAACACATAATATTAATCAGTGTATGCTACTTATCAGCATTGTACTAATTCAAAGTTGTTCACAAAATTTGGTTATTTTTCCCACAAAGCTTATGGCAGATCAGTTATAGACATAAAAATGCATGAAATGTGAAGCTGGTCTTACACTGTATTATGTATCACTCTACGAAGTGGTCAGCATGTTGTTGGAATTGACTTCCGTGTGCTATTGGCAGGTCCTTTCCAAAGCTATGTGGCTCTGCTGCTTAATTAAGCAGGTCATGCACTGTCACATAATGCTTTCTGCTGTTCTAAAAACAAACAAAATATTCATATAATGCAGTTAAAATTTTTGAATCAAGATATTTTGTAGAGCACTTGCTTGTGTTATCCTGTTAAAATTCACAATAATGCCTTTGGTAATTGTCAGAATAAATCTGAAGGGATAAACCCACAAATAAACTCACAAATCTCTGAAACAGAAATGTCTATGGTTTGAATAAAGTTTTATGGGTTAAAGCCATTAAAAATATAGTTTATCTCATGCTGAAAGAAAGTGGCTGTGGACATGTACATTAAATATTACTTTCTGAGAATAACACAGTGTTTATACATGAGGATATGATTATTTTTAGAGATAATAATACCAAAATGCGCTCATGACAGAGAAGACAGTTTTTTGTGAAGTTTTTTTCTAATTTTCTTGTTCTGGCCCCCCTTATATGGTAGATTAGCATTCTGCTTTGCCCAAGCCTCCCATAGAGCTGATACATAAGGTCAGAATTAAATTTTGGACCCCAGGTTTTCTATTTCCCTTCTTTCTATTTTAGTCTGGTGCGTGGTGTTGGTAAAAAGCCCAGAGAGCCATCAGTCTAACTTTGAGGCCATTGCAGAGAAAAAGAGGCATCAGCAGTCATGCTTCCAAGTCTTGGTTTTTATATTGAGCTGGCCACTGGTTTTTCAATGTTTGTCAAGAACTGAAGTATATTCCTTCAATTTTTTTAAGTGTTTTCAGTTATTTAAAAGTATTACTGATATGAAATGAACACAGTCATTTAAGGTCTTAAATTACAAGCTCCAGAGAGTCTTTGCAATTTGATTGCAAATGAACTTTCACAAAATATGTATTAAATATTGTTTAATTAGCTTTTGGAATAATAATAAATACTCAGCAAACTAGTTAACTAACTTGACAGGTAGAAATAGCTTTAGCAAGAATTGTAGTACAGAACCTTTGAGTATTTTGCATTGTACAGTGTCATGGAAGCAAATTTAAATTGGTAATACTATTACACCAATATTACACAAGATATTTTTCTTTATTTTCCCAAGGGATACTCAATCACATCCATGCAAAATTAACAGTATGTTTTAGAGTAGTAGGTAGTAGTGTAGGTATCTTGTTTCGTAGTGTGTAGGTATCTTGGTTAGGGTTCCTCAAATTTAAAGAAGGGCATTGGTAAATCTATTCAGTATTTTTAAACTCCGTGTTCTTTCTTCTATGCCATGCAGACAGAAAACTGTAAATAATACCTAGATTCTGAACATTCAAGAATTTCAATTTTCTGACCTGTATGGCACGCCAAGCTACATTTGTCAGCATCATGTCATATTTTTCAAACAGACTCCAAACAGCCTTTGTAAGCTATTTATATTTTTCAAAATATAATTATTTAAAAAAATTCTTTCTTCTCCAGGGAGTATATGTATGTGCTCCTGTGACTGTTTCCTAATAAATATTTGCTTTAAATCTAATTGGATTGAGTGAAACATAAAATGCAAGTAAGAATATTGTGAAGATCTCACATGTAAACCCCTCTTACATACAAAGGACCTGCTTCTGTGATGTACATTAGTGTTAACTAAGGTGGAATTTGAGTGCATTCCCAGAAGCTTTACTAAATCAGGATCTATATTCCATCAAAATTTGCATCTGTCAAAAGTGTTTTTAAAATGATAGGTGAGATAGAACTGGCAGGGGGCAGGGAATGAGGGGGATTATGTGTTTTACTGATCTTGGCATTGCTTCCCAGCCCATTCTCTTGTCTGCAGTCTTTAGATTTTCTCATTGTTCTGGGCCAATCTGGAACAAAAGTGCAGCAGTCTGGGATGTGATTTCAAGTTGGGATTGGCTGAAATTTAGAAATATAACTTTCTTCTCATGTCCTCAAGACAGTCTTAAATGAACTAGTTTGAATAGAAACAGTTCCAGTCCATTTACATAGGTCAAACATTAGTACAAATAAAATTGCATGTCAGGAACTGAAGTTATTCACTGCTTATAGCACTTTTTGAAAGACCCATCTCTAAATCTGTTGATATTTTCATAAGCATCTTCTGAAGTTCTGAAGAAGTTCAAGATTTCGTAGTCCTGTTGCATGGACAACCTGCTCTACCTTTCTTTGCTCCTATTGGTTCATAAGTATATAAAAAAAAAATTCTTAGGCTAACACATTCAGCTTGCAGACAAGATTGGTGTTCTGCCTCACTCCCTCTATTTTCTTCTTGACCAAATTTGGTATATTTATTAGTATTGTTAGAGTCTATTTCCCTGAGCATTTTTTACATTTGACATAAGCTCTAGTATCAGAATTCACATAACTTGGGGAATTCTGTTATGTGTCACTGGCACAAATACAAACCCAAGCATAACTAGATCACAGAATCACAGAATCATCAAGGTTGGAAGAGACCATCAAGAACATCTAGTCTGACCATCAACCCAGCACCACCATATTCACCCCTGAACAACATCTCCAAGTGCCAGCTCCAGATGATTCCTGAACATTTCCAAAGATGGTGACTCTACCATCTCCCTGTGCAACTTATTCCAGTGCCTAACCACACTTCCAGTGGAAAAAACTTTTCTAAGTTTTCTCTGCTTTTCTGTGAGTTTTCCCTTTTACTGCCCTGTAGCTCATTATTAGCAAGGTTTCAACAACGCAGAAATAACAGCAATGTTTGTTATAAATTGCTTTTAGACTGTATATAGCATAAAGAATATTTCAGGATGCTTAGGGTAAAAAACACTCAGGAATTTCAGATAACAAAATTACTACTAATATAGCAGGAAGTGAAGTACAGTTATTAGTAGTGAGGATAAAAAAGCTCTCTTTTTTATTATTATTAAGCAAACTGATAGCTTAAAAAACCTCAGAAACAACCTATTACAGAGAGGGAAAATAAATATTTCTGGTATCAACTGACCTTTTCCTGCCAAGTTTCAGTTGGTCAAAGTGTACGTTTACTTCTGAGTTAAATAGTTTTTATGTCCTTACATACTGTATGCTAGAAGGAACAATCAGTCCATGAGGGTTGCAGGTGGTTGTTTGCATGGCATGGGTGGGGTTGCTCTCCATTGCCTTTAAGGGCTGACCTGTGTCCCCACAGGGCAGGTGATATGCAGGGGCTGGAGCCAGGAAGGGAATGGAGCGGGCTGTCAGGAAGGGGTGGCACACGTGCACCTGCCTGTCATCTGCTCAGGGCTGCCTGCACCTGCCTGGTGCCTCTGTCACGCCTGAGCAGGAATGCAAGCTGCACATCTGTCTGTGCTTTCCCTGGCAAAGCAGATGGCTATGTGTAACTTCAGAGAAGCAAAAATGTTTTCTGAAACGACCTAATGAGTCATTTATAAGTGGATGTATTTATAGGCATATGGTTACAGTGTTTGTTGGATGTACTGGAGTTTTTCAAATTACTGTAGTAGAAATGTTCCTCTGGAAGATATCAGAAACAGCACAGATAACCAAGAACCGATTTGTTCCCTTTCTTTTCAAGTATGTTCTTGATTGAAATTATCATTGTCCAGAGGTTAAGAGTCAAGTTGCGTCCAGTTCCTATCAGTTGCTTCCTCATGACTTTGGCCAAATGATTCAGTTCTTTCTCATATTTTAGTTTTTGCTTGTAACAATCATGCACCAGTAGTCTCAATAATAGAAGTTCTTTTGCCAAAATTATAAATGCTGTATAAATGTGAACTTTTAATACATTAACATGGTGTCGCACGTGTAATTTCCTCCTCTTCACCTATCATAGTACATTAAGATATCCCTTACCAGCATAATTTTTTAACATCTCAAGACATCATCACTTGTTAAGACAATTCTAATCTCAGAGTTACGAGTGAGGAAACAACACACAGGGACAGTGAACACTAGATGTGTAAAGGTATGTTACCTCCAAAGAAAATTAGTGATTTATGGAGAGATTTAATTGTTTAATAATCTCATCAGCATGTCACACCAGCATTAGTAGGAAGCATATGGACATTAAGTAAGAAGGTATATTACATTCATCTAGGCTGCTGTATATTCCCCTGATAGATTTAATAGAAGAGACATTCAATTCTTTGCCAAATACGAAGTTATGTATATATTGGTTATAGCAAGGGCAGTTAATGCATACCTAAAGTATCATTTTCTATCCAGCTATGGTTTTCTATTTACTCTCTGTGTATACAATACATAAGTGCATCTTGGCAGAAAATGTTTCTATGCTAGGACTTAAGTTCCATAAGTTCTTACTGAAATCAATGAGAGCTTTACTTCTGAATTAATAAAAGCAGAGCTATGCCAATACTTTTAAAAACCCGTCCCTCAATCTGCTCCATGTTTTTTTAGCAAAATTATACAATTATATGTTGTATTTGTACTCTGAGGCTTCGATACAGCAGAGGAATATTTCAGGCCAGCAACAATGGTAACCAATAATAGGAGGCTGAAAGTGTAGTAGTTCTGCAGGAAGCTTATTTTGGCACTGCATCTTCGGCGGGGGGGGGGGGGGGGGNGGGAGGTACTTTTTGTTATAAAATGGCTGTGGATCAATTCCTGAAGCTGGAATGTTATCAACAAAGTTTCTACAGAGTCCAATGCTGGCTGAAGGGCTGAGATCCCAAAGTTTGGCTTATTACAGAGCATACATTTTCTTTTAAACAACATTTTTCTCTGTGTTAAATATGTGGTTAACAATGGCAAAGTTGCTCTCACAGAAACTCTTTCCCTATTTATTTTTCATTTGCTCTGCTATAGTGCCCAAACGAAAAAATATAGAATATTACATGTACATAATTTTCTTTAAAACCTTTATTTGTAGTCTGTTCTTGAAAGCTCAGAAGTCCATCTTTTTCCAACAGCTGTGTGCACCAAACAAAGATTCTCTAATTTCTCTGTATGTGTTCATCTAAACCACAGCACGGGGTTGATGTTCTTGTGCCAAAAGCCAGCAACTTTCAAGTTGTGTATGGCA
Organism: Calyptomena viridis; assembly: GCA_013390005.1. Classification (NCBI taxonomy): domain Eukaryota; kingdom Metazoa; phylum Chordata; class Aves; order Passeriformes; family Eurylaimidae; genus Calyptomena; species Calyptomena viridis. Next base: position 9,617 of record WEIV01030201.1, read on the forward strand.
GTTTTCCATTTCAAAAAGAATAAGCGTTCTGGAAGTGGATACTCTATTGTAGCTTAGTTACAAATGAATTCCTGATATCTTGAACATACCTGATCACAGGCTGCAGGTTGTTAGTTCTTTTCACAGGTCATCTGAGATACTGCTGTGTGACTCATGGTTTGATTTGTCTTGGACCTTGGGATTGTTGTGAAATAGAAGTAGACCAGTTCTTTTTTTCTTCCTCAACCTGTGGACTTAACACCTAGAAAATTCCTTAGCTAGAACTGTTTACCTTGGACCATATCACTTCAAAGGGTGAACCGCAGTATCAACAATCTTACTGTGCAGCTGCTTTGCAATACAAAGAAACCTAAGGGAAAAAAAAAAAACCAACAAAACGTATATTGTGCTGGCAAACAGTATTTGTTCTTCTGGAATTATCTATATATCTAGTATCTATCTATACTAACCATCTTGGTTCAATGACAGCTATGTTTAAAGGGCTTATATATCAGACATGGCATTAATAACAGTTGTCATAGTGTTTCTGGAAGCTGCAGTGCTTCAGACGTGCTAAATTATACCTAATCTAATTCTGCTGAAATTCACTGATCTTTCTGTTGACTTCAGTGGGAAATATCGGGCCCTTAAAAAGTATAAACACAAAACTGCTTAAGAGAGAAAATGGCCTTACATTAGGATAATTGAATAAATCTTCAACATCTACTCTGACTCTGGGAAGGAAAAATAAGCAAACTAATTTTAAAGTTTGGCTAATTAAGCCTTGGACTGTTGTAGCAGTGAACTGAGCAGTTGCAGGCCTAACTGGATACCGTTTGTCATTGCATTACTGCCTTATCAAAGGTAGCCAAGCACACTCTGCTGAGTAGTTCTGTTGGTGGCAGAATTTTCACTTCTAAAACTTTGTTTCATGGACCAGTCCTATGATTAAACAAAAGGGAAAGCACTGGGTTAAGGTGTGGATAAAGACTTTAGATCAGGAGTGTGGTCAAGATGTAGATAGCAGCAAATGAACACCCTTGTTTTAAAAATTTTGGTAAAGAAGCTAGTCAATGTAGAGCAGAAAACAGAAATATATAGTGAGTGTCAGAAAGCAAAAGAGTGGAAGAAGTTTGATGTTTGAAGGCTTACAATGAAAGTTACTGAAAGAGAAGTGACCTTTTGCACGATTTTTAGGTTTTTTTACTCTATGTCTCCTAATAACTTTTGAATATGTTGGCTAATCTCAGCCACATTTAACAGAGATGTAGGAGTCTGTGAGAGAAATATGTTACTGATGATTGTTTTAATTAGACAGCAGGGAAGATGGGGAAGGCACTCTAAATTGCCCAACAGGAGGAAACTTTTAACACGACATCACATTATTAGGGCATCCACGTGAGAGGAAGACATCGCTACAGACATGGGGAAGAAAATTCTAATAATTACTGAACCATTTCAGATGCCAGTGACATAGCATATGCAGGAGCCCATCAGTTCCTGATACAGACATACCAGAAGTCTGTTGGCAGTTTGCCACCCATCAGGAGGACAAACTTTATTAGTTGCAAGGCAGGTGGAGCTATTAATACTAAATCCTTCTCATAATTATGCAATATTTAACTATTGTATGAATAAAACAAAACAAAAAAAAGAAAGGAAAATCAGATCACAAGAATTTTCAAATAAAATATATTTTGCTACAAAATAAATTCAATATTACTTGTATGATGGAAAGATGAGGAAGTTCAAAGATAAGTATGCCACCAAAAACATGAGCGAGTATTTCAGACAGTAAAAATTAAAATCCAGATGAATCCATTCACTTTTATAGAAGGGATATGACTGCTGGCTGGGCTACAGTCAGATGGTTAGCCTGATGACTATTATTCAAAATTGATGTGAACATTCTGTAAATATCACATGTATTGTAGACTGTCATTAGCCCAGTAATCATTTAGATCAGATTTGAGCAGTTACAGCTAAAATAAGAGAAGTAATGTTATTTCAATCCTTTTGCAGGTGTTGATGTTCTGTCCATTATGTATCTGTATCAATAAGCTGAGAGGACTAAACTTTTTATCTGGTGAAATTCATTATCACGGAAGTGTAATTTGTGCTGGGATTTGTTGTGGATGTGATGAAGAGTTCTAATAAAGGCAGCTGTTTTTGAAAATTAAACAAAAAATTAAATGTAATCTTTTTGTAACTGAAGGAGATTTTTTTCTGGTTCCAAATTGGTTAGAAGTAGTACTTTTGTGTTATTATATGGATATATATATATCCTACATATTATATATGTAGGATGTTTAATGGTAAAAGCAAGTTTTAAATTTTTTTTTAAGTTTACTTCGGTGGTGATTTTGGCTTAATATAAATAACAGTGTGGTTCCACAGAGAGGTATCATTTTACGTCAAAGTCCTGATAAAACCTGGTAAATAAACTTTCCTGAACATATAAATACTAAACAATTGGGTTGTTTACTGCTAAATATTTACTTCAAAGCCTTAGAAGTGTTTTAAAACTGGTTTTTCTAGTTTCTCTTGCATCAGATTCCCTCATAGGATCTCTTTTCAATCTCCGTTTTGCTTTGCACACACCTTGTTTAAGCAGGAAGAGCTTAATTTAAGCTGTAATCTTTTATCAGAATAAACCTTAGTCTGTTTTCAAAATACTGGTGCTCCTCTCCCCCCTCAATTTGACAGGTCAAGGAAGCAGTTGATGCACTATGCTCCCAGCAGCTTATTGCTTAAAGCTGACTGATGCCAAGTAAATGTACTGTTTCACCAGCTCACATCTGTAGAGTGGCACTCCTGAAATTTACTGCCATTACACCAGTTTAGGTTGTCTTTGGTCAAGAACAGAGAATATAGCTCCAGTGCCACAGGGGCTTTAGCATCTTTTGACAACTCACATTGGGAATTCATACTAATGGCTGAAGGCAAGATGATCTTCTCTGTTCTTTGGTAGAAATTGTTTAGTGATGCTTTCTGTTGCAGAGAATTTAACCTTACTTGTCTTCACTTGACAGTTCATCTCTCCATATTTGGAACATTTTTGTGCCTTAGTGCTCTCGGGCACAGCTTAGCCTTTTGGTTTTAATGATGAGTTCCTGAGATAGGATCTACCTGCTGCCTTTATTACTCAAGCATAAATTGCCTATGGTTAAATATTTGGTCATTTAAGATACAGGTGGCTTTTAGGGGAGTTAATGTAAGAAGTAGCATACTGATAATATACCGACTGAGTTCAAATGGATCTAAAAAGAACTGGTTAAACTAGGGCACTACACAGATTTTGATCACCACCGTTTGAATTCCAGCAGTTTATTGCTTGGGTCAAATTACATTGATTTGTAACTATTGTTGCTGAATTGATTAATTTTAACTAGAAATCGTGAAATACTAACCTGTCCTTGAGTGTTATGTTTTCCCTTTTATAACAAAACCAGGTATGTTCTTTTGTGGGTGAGTGGGGTGGGGAAAGGAGGAGGGGGAGAAATGCCTTATGTGATTTATTTTAAAATTTTTATTTCAAAATGTGATCCATAATCATATCTTCTGTATTCAACTTCACCACAGGAAGGAGGCAACAGATTAGGAAAAAAGTAAATGCGTAAGAACAACTTTAACCTAAGTAACAATTATTAATACAAATTTTTTACCTTGAAAAAGAGTGTCCCAAAATGTCATTGAAAATCATACTAAGGGAACCAGTTTTTAAATGAAGTGTGGTATTTAGTACATTGAGATACAGAGGACATTTAGAGTGGCACAAGTAAAGGATCGTAAAATTATTATTATATCTTTACCTTTCTCCTTGATTTTTAGAAATTCATATAGTGAGATGGCTTTGTTGATGGGGCTGGTTCTGGCCTTCATTTGTGCCTGCTGACATCTGGTGTGTTCAGACACTCACATTTCAACTGTCATGGAACCTATGCATCCTTTCAACACAATTTGAACCCTTTAAACTCCGTACAACTGAGAGGCAAAGGAGTTGTGAGGGTTTTTAAGTATATTCCTGAAAAATGTGCAGCTTTCAAAATGCATAGCGTAAAGTTTAAACCTCTATCAAAAAATGACTTGCGAATCCACAAAGAAGACTCAGAGGACTAGTAGTATTTCCTTAAAACATAAAGGTATTTTTTCATCCTGATTAATTTTTGTTATTATTACCTTAGAATGAAATGAGCTGGAAATTTGCATTTCATATACAATATCCATGTATTTTTTCTTCCTGTAAGTTAAAACTGTTCAGCAGGATACACAGTCTCTGGGTCTAGATTTGCAAAGTGTTCCTGTGAGCAAATACTTTGTCTTGTAAAGCCTCTGTGCATATGACCACAGAGATTGGTCTGAACTTGTGGCCTACAGGCCAAAGCCCTGTACTTCTAGAGTAGGAAAAGGTGCCATGTCTGCGATCATGGCTTTTCTAGCAAAGATATTTCTCAAATTGCTAGAAAAAGCCCTTTATACATAGTGTTGTGTGTGCTGTAGCACTTCTCTTGCTCTTTTCAAGTGGCTTATCCAGTTCAGATCAGGCCTTCTAAGCACGACACCAGTAACCTCTGCTGCAATGACACGAGAGTACTATGAACTTTTGTGTTCTCTTCTCAGTATTCAGTTAATGCTGGCAAGTAAGAAAAGTAATCTTTATCCCAAATACCAAGAGGTTGGGAAGCTGCTGTTGGTAGGCACAGCAGCAGGGCCACAGCACAGGCAGCTGGTGCAGGAGGAGCAGTTCTCACACACTCTCTGTCTCTCTCATACAAATGTCATCAGCTGGTGGTAGAAGTAGCAGCAGCGAGATCACAGGGGTGTATCTCACATGATTCACTGGGGTCCTGAGTTTATGAACATAGTAAAAAGAACAGGCACAATTTCCAAAAGGAAGTAATCTCTAGGGTGTAATGCCCTGCAAGACAAGACTTCTTTTCTTTTGGAATTTTCCACTTCACATCGTGATGTCTTAACATTTCAGACACCAAGCAGTTGTGAGCATTCCCATGGCAAAGCAAGTCTGTAGTTTGCCGTGTGCACAGCCTCATTGTTACAGACTCGCTGTGCTTTCATTTTCTTTGGTTTTCATTGCCAGACATGGAAAATAGAAACTACCCTTTAGTGAATGTATTTCCTGTCCTATTAAAATAAAGAAATCACTATTGATAATCCTTGCCTTGGTCTTGCCAATATTGATTTTCATTAAAAAACCAAGCCTTACCTGATATCCACCACACACAAACACACACATACACACCCCACTCCATGATACTTTAGTGCTTTAGGAAAGTTCTGGATTGGTATGCCTAGACAATGAAGTCTTCTACCTGTAAAACCTGTCACCAGTAACATTATTTTATCTCTTTAACGAATATGTCTTAAGTGTAATTGAAAAGAGCAGAGCTAGGGTTTTGTTGGTGGCTCAGATTTCATACTCACTTAGGCAGAAGTAACAGTTGATCTTCAGCTTGAGACAGCACTCAATGTCCTCTTCTGTATTTTACTGTTTTGTGCATCACCATCAAATGCAAAATCTTTCAGATTCTCATTTAGACAGTTGTTCAGCAAATATGTACACATTTGGTTTGTGTTAATTTGAATAGCATCACTGAAGAAAGTTGGGTTAATCACATTTCTGTTGGGTCTATGCTTCAAGTTTTCAGAATAAAATAAAGATTTGAATGCTTTATTTTAAGATTTATGGCCCAGATGGCATGCAGCATCCACATGAAGTGTTAGTAATCTGTTCTAACAGCTGTTTTATATCCTTGGTACCAATGGGATTTAAAAGGACAGTAAAAGCATCTGACAAAAAGATATGAATTAATAGTCATATACTACACATCAATTAAATGAGTAGATGGGAAAGCGCTTGCTGCAAGTGACAGCTTTTACTCTTTTATTTTCAGCAGCTTAAATATTTGTTTTCATTATTCTTCATGAAAGTTTGTTTTCAGTCATTGAATCTTCTGACATTATCAGTACCGATAATTCAGTGACAGTATACACCGATTTATATGACCATGAAGTTCAGTCTGGTTTTGTACTGACCTATCATAAAGAGACTATTGGTGTACAAATCACATTGGTAAATATTTGCCAGGTTTGATTCAGTTGGTTGGTGTGCTAATCATCACTCTTGACCTCTACTGCTAATTGTGGCTTAATATGTCCATTTTCCTTATAGCATAAGACACGACTTCACCACTTGTCAAAGTGCTCTGAAGTATTTTATTGAAGTTACTTAAAATTCAATTTATTGTTGTATTGAGAACAAGACCAATATGTATGAATTCTGAAAGAATTCCCTAGAGTTCTGAGGATTCCCAGTAGTTCTTGATCTTTGTACTTCCCAGTCATAAAGTCTTACTTTGTGATCACAAACCAAGCAGATCTCATTTTAAAGCCTGTAATGATGTGGGCTCACTTCCTCAGCATGTGTTAAGATTTGATCAGGTGATCAGAAACAATCTAGTAAATGCAATGTGTAGTACAAATAACACTGGTTCACGTAAACCACATTACTCTTTCGAGTACCTTTCAGCACTGGTAGACATTTTGCAAACCCCTCCTTTACTTGCCAGAGCAAGAGAGTTACAAGTGTGCATGCAGTTACTAGTCTCAGCTGGCAAAATGATAGCTTACATCTGGAGGAAATAACTTCCTGAAACTCAATGGCCTGATCCCATACTGTAAATACTTTTATTTTAAAGGCAGCGTATAAGAGAGTCTTCCTAACTCAAGTATGTCACAGACAGAAAAAGAAGGACCTTTCATTTTCTAAATGACTGCTCAAATTCTAGTGGGAGGTGTCCCTGCCCACACCAAGGGGCTTGGAACTAGATGATCTTTAAGGTCCCTTCCAATCCCAACCATTCTACGATTCTGTACTATTCAATTTCTGGTATACTTTATACTGTAAGGATAGAACAGCTGACACAGATTACAGTATTGATGGCCACACTGTTATGAATCTTTCCTGATCCTGACAGACTTCTTTGGTACAGACTGTGAAAAAGGCACTGCCCACTGAGGAGCTTTGTACTGTTTACACAATATTTAAAATTACAGTTTTCCCCATATTGGATTCAAGGCTTTTGTATTTTGCTATGCTCTGCCATAGCAGGATGTTTAATTCACCCACCAAGTTTATTTTGGCTGTGAGTTTTGATTGTCTTGTTGAATTTCTCATTTTGCATTTTCTGGATGTTGTCATACCATTCCAAGTATTTCTTCTGGAGACATCCATGTTGAAATGAAAAAATTTGACTTTCAGACTACAGTCAGAGGAAATTTTAAAGTGTTTGAAATAAATGTTTGGATACAATAAACTTGTTCTATCAAATCCAGTAATTTAAGAGACCTCTAAATACTGTAACATTTCTGGGGTAATCAAACTCCGGAAGGTCAATGGATCACTGTACAATTTATACTCCTAGTTCATGTTTTACATTCCACTAGCAGAATTATTTCTGGAGAACTGCTAATGCTTGAAAAATACTATGGAGAATAGCCTTTTATTTTGTCTTTCCATTTTCATTTTGAATGTATCTGTCTTAAAAACATGAGTGAGAAGCTGTATTTGTTAAACTTCACTTCTTTCACTTTATTGAATAAAACTAGATACAGAATCCTCTGACAAATTCTGATGTGCGGTAGAGGACCACCATTGTCACAACTCTAGGACAGTTTATCATGTTCTCTGCTGTTCTTATGGTTATATATGATGGTAAGATTGATCATATTCCCTGATTTATGAGGCTTATCTTTTGTGTGTGTTTACAGCTTGCAGAAGTGGACTCCAGAGCTGTACATCTTGGTGCTGTCTTGGTTCGTGGCCTTACAACTTTGCTCATGGCCAATAGTGCCTGTGGCTTTCCATTCAGAATGGATGATTTGATGCCCTGGGCAGTGTTCGATGGAAAACTTTTTCAAGAAAAATACCAGCAGTCACACCGAGGTTGCTCTATGGAAGAGCTTTTGGAGGGCAATGTAAGTAATCACAACCTCATTTCTGTATTCTTTGAAAAAATGTACTGGTCAGTTTTGTTTGTTTATTTTTTTAATATTCATGTTTAGACNCTCAAAGATGTTTGGGCAAGGAGGTACAATCAGAGTCCTACACAGGACAAAGCATTGGAGTGGCATCATGTCCAGGCTCAGAGGTAGGATTTGCTAGGCTGGGTGTATTGATGCCCAAGTGCCCCACCAGCACAGAATATGTGGAGAGATACTTGGGTAGATCTGTACTCATCAGTGAAGGTACCTCTTGAGATCTTCAATTAATGTGTCTCTTTTAATGTGGCACTGAAAAGCATATATCATTTAATTGCTTTTGAAAATCTTAGCTTTGAAATGTTTTTACCTCCTGTTGAATATATCGCTGAGGTTAAAATTATTACAGAGAAAAAATATTTCAGGTTTGATTTATTTTAATCTCATGCATTCAATACCTGTTGTTGTATAGTTTTCTTTTATAGTTTTGCATCCAATTACATACCATTCTGGTCTGGAGTGATGAGTGGAACACCCATCATGGGTGGGTGGAATGAATGTGTTTTTAGCATGAAGGAGAAGAATAATCCTTTCCACATGTATTCAGTCATATGATTAGNAAAAATGTACTGGTCAGTTTTGTTTGTTTATTTTTTTAATATTCATGTTTAGACTGCTCCTCTTTCTTTGTATATTTTTCTTATTTCTTTTTCATTCTCTCCACAAAATAAATTATAAAAAAATAAATTTAGAAATACTGAGCCTATGAAAGAAGCTATAATTTTACTTTTGTTTTTGTTTCCATTACTCAGAAAATAATATAAAGAAAATGGTTTGAAATGTTTTTACCTCCTGTTGAATATATCACTGAGGTTAAAATTATTACAGAGAAAAAATATTTCAGGTTTGATTTATTTTAATCTCATGCATTCAATACCTGTTGTTGTATAGTTTTCTTTTATAGTTTTGCATCCAATTACATACCATTCTGGTCTGGAGTGATGAGTGGAACACCCATCATGGGTGGGTGGAATGAATGTGTTTTTAGCATGAAGGAGAAGAATAATCCTTTCCACATGTATTCAGTCATATGATTAGGACCATAATCTCTATCCAAATCCTGTGGTTCGTATTAATTGGTCTGTTGATTTCAGTAGATTTTGGATTGGGCCAATGGTTCATCCAGTTTTTCATTCAGGACTTTTGCAGAACAATAGATGGTTTAAAGGATAAATGGGAAAATGTATAAATATCCAGATCTGTGTGAAATTGATACTTCTTTTCCATTTGGATAGATTTCAGGTTACTGGATAACAATACGTATCTAAATCTGAACAAAATTTATATTAATTTAGATAGGTATTTTTAAATGTGTTAAGTAGTACGTTTTAGCTAACATTTGAAAATCTTGGTACGATAGTGCTAGAGCTGTATTTTATTCTGTTTTATAACAAAGATAAAGAAAGATGGTTACTTCCTTCAACAGAATTAGAAATATGCTTCTTCAACTGAAATAACTAGGTTAGGGTTTTTAAAAGCCTGATGCTCTTTATTAAAACAAACTCCAGATAAACTGTTCTGTTGTAAGGAAAAAATACTCTAGCCATCTGAATTTTTAGAGTAGTTTGAATATCTTTTTCTTTTTTAGGTACAATTTTATAGTACATATATGGCAGTGATATGTACCCAGACTAATAAAATAGCTTTCCATCTTATCAGTTTGAGGCTAGAATCTGTTTTCAGGAGAATTGCCAAGGGATGCCAGTTTAGCTGGGGACACTGGCAAGGCAACAAGCATATGTGACTGGTTTTTCCTATTATTTTAAGTTCAACTTTCGTAAATAAAAATGTTACTTAGTTCCTGCCAGAGCTTAACATGCTGCTGGAAGCCAGGATCTTTCAGCACTTGTTAACAATCTACCCTTGAGCACCATAAATCTAATCCGGTGATAGTGATGGCATTGTATTCAGAAAAAAAGTTATTCTGCATGGGGCATTGTTTTATAGAAAAGGTAAATAATAGGAAAAAACTATTCCTTTTGTTGTTCAGTGCTCATCTCCTAACTCCTAAGGTTTTTTATGACCTGGACATTTGCATTACTTTGGGAACTTCAGGCAATCTCAGAATAAATGTTGTTTTGATGATGATGGGCTTAAAAACAGTTAATAGCTTTCTGAAAATTACAGTGAAAATACAGTGCCAGTTAAATATTCACATGTGTATCAGAAATTTTGAACATTTTAGGGTTTGCTTCCTACGGATTCTTGTATCAAAAGAAGAAAATGTATGCATTAAATACAGTTGATATATTTGTGGACAAGATTTTGTGTGGCTCAGCACTTTGTAGTCTAACAGCTGTTAAAGATAAAAAATGGACACCTTCCAATAAGAATAAAATATAGAGCCATCTTGCTCTTTTAAGAAATATGCTAAGCTCATATTATGCTAGTTCTCTGTTTTTCAAAACAGTAATTGTATTTGTTTCTTTATCCACACTGCAAATTGGATATAATAGTCTCATAAAGCAGTGAGGCAATGATATTATCACTTTATTAGCCTTTTTATTGGGCTTCTCACTAATGAGTATGTTTATAATCAATTTTTTAAAATTAAAAACAAATTACATAATGGAGTCAGCATAAGTGATATGTTTTGTTATTTTCTGATCATGCCTTTCATCCAACCTTCACAAACACATTTTGAATTTATTCTCCCAAGAATAAAATGAAAGGTTTTTCCCATTAGAGGGTGTTATTCACAGACTGGACTTAGTTTGTGTGGTAAAAAAGAAAAAATCTGTGAGTTTTGCTTAAGGTTCTATGAAGAGGTTTGTTAACTCAAAAAATTGACTAGGAAAGCTTGTGCCAGGGTTCAGGGATGCAGACTCTACCTCTAATTTAAGAAACTTCTCTAGTTGCTGCAGTCTTGCTACGTGCTGGATTTAGTACCTTATCATGTCATCTGCTTCCTTCCTGCTCCTAAAAAAGTAATTGTTATCCTGTAAAAATCAGTTCAGTTTTATGAAAATCAAAAATT
>WEIV01030201.1:20667-92627 GCA_013390005.1 Calyptomena viridis
TTCATCGTGTACTAAATCCCACGTGCCCAGTACAAATGAGGAGAAAAATGCATTCTAAGATCTGCTGCTTTTTCAAAGATCACAAAATCAGAGAAAGTTAAGGATAGATCGCATCTCTCAGTATTGCATTTTTAAATAGCTTAAGCTTTTCCTTTTGACAGTAAAACTTTTCATCACACCACAAAGTAAACATTTTTATTTAATTCCCATTTCTCTTTAGACTTAGTTGTATTCTATCAGTCAGGATTTGGGACTGATGTATTACTGTTGGGTTAAGTTTTGCTTCTCATGTATGAGATTAAAAGACTTTGATTTTAAGTGGTATATTTCACATGATTTCGTAAGTCCTTATCTGGAGGCTTTAACCCTCTCTACCTGAGGTATTGCTGATAGAAGTCTAGTTAAGTGTATCTGTAGATGCAAGGTAATAGAATAGGAAATCTAGTGATTTACAGATGTGGGCAGAGAAGAAAAAAAAACTTCACTGAGAAAGTGGGAAAACATTTCTTTTGTTCTCCTACTCATCCCTCCAAGTATCCACTTTTAATATCAAATGCTTGAATTTTTTTTCCTGAAAAAATGTGAACTGGATCTACCACCTTCATGCATGCATGAGCATGGGTAAGACAAGTCTTCTAGCTGTTAACTATGTGTTTGATTTGTGCTACATTTGAAGAAAGATGGGGTGGAACCGTTATTGATTTTTTACCTTGTTGTCTGCAGGAGCCTTTGTATACACCCTTCCAGAATCTGAAGTCTTTCATTTGCAAGGTTTGCATGGCAAAGAAAAGAGTGATACAGAGCCGACCAAGAGGGAATGGATTTAACACAGGTTGACATTGTGTTAATTTTCTCAATAAAGTTAATATATTGATGAGTTCAATTGTCCTTGAACAGCAGCATCAATTACATAGGCAGCCCACCAAGCTAAGTAAATTGTAAGGTCTTTCTCCAAGAAACCAAAGGAGAGATCTAAGAAAGTATTTCCCTTTTTAGCAATTCATGTGAATTTGATTAAGCAAGTTTAGATAGAATAGTATTTCCATCTAACTACATAGTTAGTGAGATAGATGCAATTAATTCATTATCATTCATTGACAGAAACATAGCTATTTGCTCAGAGAAAAGTTATTTTTATAGGAGGAATTCAATGACTCAGAGCTTTTTCTCCCATTCCCTCAGGGGAGCTATTTTAACATAGTTGAAGGTCTGAGTGAGGCATTGCTTTTTTCCCCCAACTTTATGGTCTGGTTTGTTAAAGAAATTTGTTTTCCCTATGTGTTCTCCCTGGCATTCAGGGAAATAAAAACAATCTAAAAGGGTTTTTAGCATCAATCACTGATCAGTCTGAATGTTGAGGCTTTTGAGACTTCAAAATAACTTACCCGAATCTCAGTGTTTATGCTCATATTATGTTTATTACTTGCTTAATACCTGATAAATTATAATGTCTGTGAGGATAAAAATTACCCCCTAAGAACTCCTTGAGCAAATTACAACAGACAGAATGATTTTCTGCTAGTTCAGTACTTTGTATTATGTGACAGCAATACTTCTGATGTTGTACTACACCATGCTGGTGCTGGACATTCAAAATTAAGGATATCTGTTGGTGATTTATAACACCAGACCTTGTTAGCATCTGCTTTTCTTTGAGAACTATATTTAACCATTTTAATTATGATTTGTGATTCCAATTTGGACAGAGATTTCTGTTTGGTTTAATGACTGCAGTCTCCAAATCTGTGTCATAAAATTTTGATCTGGTTTCTAAATACACTTGTTAACAGCTTGTAATCATAATGTGCATAGATGGAAATGAGGACAAGAACCATGCTTATTAGGCTGTCTTTAATTATGAAAAATCCTAATTGTGCATGGTATTTTGGCATAAAACTAAGAAATATTGTTGCCTGAAAAATAATATGCTCTTTCTCTTTTTCTTCATTTAACCCTATATACTGTCAGAGTTGCTTACTAAATACTGTTTTTCAGGAACAGAACAAAGAGATTTTAATCCCAGATTCCAACAACCACGCAGAAGTCATTTTGTTTCTCCATATCATAACCAGACGAGGGGGTTCATACAGAGAAATCCTCAAGCACAAGGNATGTGGTATTTATAATTTTCATGCTTGGTCTCAGCTGAACTGTGTATAAGATTGTAATGGTTCTAAAACAAATTGGCACAGAAATATCTGTCTGAAGTCTTTAGCTGCAGATTTTTGTCCATATTTCAACAAAACACTTAAGCATATGAATAAAGTTAAGCACACTCTTAAGTGGTTTTCTAGATTGGGGTCTTAAATTCTAGGTCACTCCCTAAGTCACACAAATGCATGTTCTGTCTTGCCTTGGCATCAGTCTTGAGCCATTCACCAGTCTCATTTCTTGAACAGACATTTCAATGAAGCATCACTCTTGAGCTGACATAATTCAGTTTTTTCATTACTTCCTTGTTACTGTGCGTTGAAGTACATATACATAGATTAAAGAAAATAAGCCAAAGGAAGAGAAGTGTCTAAGAAACATCAATTATTTTATTAAGTCTACAGAGCCTGAAATTCTTTTGTATCTCTGGGTGAGGTTTTCAAAGAAGATTGATGATGTGATTAGGGAAGATAAATAATAAATAAATACAGTGAAGTCTTTAATGTGTCTCAGCTGCCACTGTTGAACACTTGCAAGTAAGATACTATAATTTGATTCACAAATAAGATTGTTCAATCCCATATGTAAAATGTAAAGCTAAAATACAGAGTATGAATGCTGACCATAAGCAAAACCAAAGCTGGTCATGGTTGTCAGTTCTTGATCATCTCAATAAACCTGGTATTTAGAGGTCAGATCATCTCTGACCAACTCCAGAGACCTTACAACTAGATAGATTCCACGAAGTATGTTCCACAGTAACTCTGCTGCTGTGTTATAAATGTCTTTCAGTAGCATTACTAAAATATCTTGGCTTCTTCTACACTAACCCTCAGGACACTCTTAAAACATGATCCCATAACTGCAGTTAAATTGCTTCTGTTGTAAGTTAAACAGGTTTATTGGAAAAATATATCTGTCCTTACAAAAGAGCCCTACAATATTTTAGAGCTCCTTTTAAACTGATCTGCCAACATGCCTCATTTTGACAAAATTTCTTTTTCCTAAGTTTGCTAATATTAGCACAGGTAGTTGGGTTGCTTCTTAATGTAGCTGTTGTCTCTGTTATATGTGTGTGTCACCAAAAAGAGAGAAAAAAGAACAAAAAAAGTAGTCATTTTGTGTTCATGGTAGCTTATGTGATAAAGCTTCCTAGAAATATTACTGGTATCTGTCTATCCCATTCTGTATGTACCTCCCCATGGTACACTGTTATGGTTCCTGCTGTTGCATATTATATATAAATCATTGGATTAAATGCATTAAAAAGTAATGGAACGGTAACCACAGGACCCATATCTTCTGTGTCAGGAGTGTACATAATGATTAGGCAGCCCTTACTCTCTCTTATCAGTTAATGTTTAAGAATTCCATGACTGTCTCAGCTTCATCAGTGGAGGAAAGACTGCCCTCATGAGAAAGCATCAACCTGAGAAGCACTGGTATTTCTGAGATGATGGCCTGAATCCCCTCAGGCAGAATAAGAATTGGACTTAGGTATCCTTCACTATATGGTGAATATTAAGCACTGAGCTGCTATAATTAACAGCTCATTCTCTTGCTGTATTTTAAGTGTAGGGAATTCAGCTGTGGAGGGGGTTTGGGGAGGGTTAAGGGGAGGTTTTTTTGTTTGATTTTATTCATTTAACTTGTCTTGAAGTTTCTTGGCTGTGTGTTACAAATGGATACGAGCATGTCCATGTAACTCAAAACAGGAAAACTAAGCTTCACAGGGAGGTGGATTTTCCCTTAGTATTTATGGATTCTATGCTTGTTGCTGCAATGTCACACCACAGGGCATATAGCCTATTGGTAGATAAACTTCATTAATTAGAAGTTAAGACCACTAAGACGTTATTTTGCATCACATTGTTACCTCATTCTATGAAAACCTAAAAATAAACGGAACATTAAGAACTATGGAAATCACTGTTAAGTATCACGTGTCTTGTCACTCCCTTCAGCAGTCCTACTGTTAAACACTGATATTGTTTGTGTGTCGTAGCATATAAATTACCACTTAGATCTAAATCAGTGTACAAAATATAGCAAATAAAAAGAGACTAAATAAATAAGTCTAACCTGTGCATTGTCTTATATATTTTATAACTGTATTTTAATATTTCTGTGGTTTTTACAATGGTCCTCACACTAGTATTTTGAAGTCTGCCTGAAAAGTGAACTGAAGGTGAGGAAAGGAGATAGAGGAGAGAGTGTCTGGTTGTAGCAGCTACATGAATGGTTGAAATCAAGGATACCCTAATACTTTAGAAATAATGAAAGATATTGGCAATGATACAGAATTTCTGAAAAGGTAAACATCAGAAATCTCTGCATGATGGGGTCATGGGAGGGATCATACCAAGTTAAGAGCTTTCAGAGCACTGGAAGTAATGGATGGTAGTTGTAGCTCACAGCCATCTACCACCAGAATCATAAAAAGTGAGACTGGGAAATCTTGAAGCATTCTGATGATTTCATACTTGCATTTAGATGTTGTTGGATTTGGGGGTCAAATATATTCTGCCTTAGAAAATGTCTGTGTTTTTCTTTCATCTTTCTACTGAAAAAAAAAGGTGGATTGGGCAGCTTTTTGGTCTTTAAGGAATTTAACTTAGAAAATACGACTTTTGCACAAGTAATTTCTTTTAAAAAAACCCAGAATGAACCGAGGTCTTGGAGAAAAGCTTTTATGGAGAATTGAAAGCAGTTTTTCAGAGGAAACAAAAGACGAGTGTAAAGGAAAGATAGGGAGGGAAAAAATTGTTGGAGGTGTGTCTCACTCAAGATAAACTCCTTTGTCCAAGACAAAACAGAATTATCCAGATTCCTATTTCTTTGCAGAATGTAGTTGCATCAAGAGGGTGTCTTCAGTCTTAGCACACTGTAAAACTTGTAATAGAAGACAATGCAAGCAAGCTCTCATTTGCAATACATTTAGTCAAGGCTTCCACACTTGTGTTGCATACTCTGTGTTCAAGCATGTTTCTGATTAATAGGATTTTGGTAGAACTGCAATGCAAATGGGACTTGGTAGAACTTCAGTGCTGAAAAAGAATTATAATTTACCATGTGAGTACTGCTTTGCTTATAGGAATCTATAACTAAAGCAGTATTGTACACAGGCACACTTAAACCAGTATTAAAATGTATTTAAGTATAGTTTATGTCAGGTTCTAAATAGTGTATTTTCCTTTCCTGAAATCATACACTCTGCTCTACCAGCCACTGTGTATGACCTGTATGATTCATGATCCCAACCCATTAATTGGTCTAGATTTAAAAGTTACAGTCACTCAAGAGTTTTAAGAAGAACAATGCCACCATGGACTTTATCCTCCAACATCTCAAAATATTAGTCATAGTTATACACCAACTGGACAGGGATGTGTACTTTTTTCAAGGTATGTATAAATGTAATTTTTCTTGAGGGCTACCTGAATAAGCTCTTGCTTTCCTGCTTTAATGTTCATTAAAAGTATTTAATTCCTCTCCTACTCTCTCCAGGTAGAGAATCAGGACACCCAGACCGGAGGAGATTTCACCTTCCTCCTCGTTAAAGAACACATGTCCACAGGTGGCAAACTGTGATGATGGGATAATTACCATTGAGACAATGTTTGTTTATGAAAGCCTCTTTTTATGAGCTTTGCAGAGTAACTGAACCATGTGACTGTGGAAGAAATCACTTGAAGCTGACGCTGTTCACCTTGTTAGTCACTTGTCATGTTAGGTCTCTTGTTACTAGACCGGAATCACTAAAACTTAAATTACAGGCACCTGAGGCACAATAGCATCCCAATATAGCTACATGGTTTTGTCCATTTGACAATGGAAAGTCTGAAGTGTTTTTTACAAAATTGTTAAATGTTCCTGAGTGTAAATTTAAGACTCTAAACTGTAATTTTTGCATATTTTTGTTATAGTTGTTTCTATTACAAGACTTTCCCCACCACGAATAATGTGTCATGCCCATGCTGTATTGTGGTTTGTGTCTTAATTGTTGATTATATCTGTATTTTAAGGATTATACTATTGTTACTGAAACCTGTTGAAAAGTCTAAAACATAACATCACTGATGTGTCATCTGCCAGTGAAACAAAATGACCTTTTTGTAAAATGTAACACTGTCTTACAAGAGACAAAAATTGCTATTACATTTGGTACATCCAATTAAGCAACTTTTTCTGTCATTGTCAACTGAGGAGAGAAAGAATCTGTCATGCTTTACTTCTGTAATGAATAATAGTGATGACAACTCAAGATTTCTTTTCTGTCCAGATTTCTAATTTAAACAGAATTATTTCTTAAAAATTGATATCTTTCACTTTGTGATTCTATTTCAGTGACATCTGCATTTCTTTAATTCTAAAATTATTTCATTTTAAATAGTACTAAAATTAATTAATTTTAAATAGAATATAAACATTACTAAAGAAATGTAAAATAACAGAGCACATGCAATTTTTAACAACACATAAGACCATAGAATATATGTGACACTTAGAACTGTGTTTCCTTCTTTACTGATCTGCATCTCAATTGAAAAGTGTCTCCATGTACATAAACTTCAAGTTCACGATTTTCTTAGATTTCTAGCGATCTTTAAACAAGGTTGGCTCAAGTGGATGTTTATGGAACTGTTGGGTTTTCGTCTGCATGTGTGCTTTGGAATCGCAGTATCTTCAGTTTTATAGTTCAGCATTTTCAGTACATTAAATTATATAGCAACGCCTTCTCATATAGGAAGTGTATGATGAAAGAAAATAAGGAAGTACAAAAAAGTCATGAAAGCAAGTCTAGTAGAGGACTGAGAAGATGATGAAGAGACTGGAGAATCTGTCTCACAAGGTGTTGTGGTTTTAAGTAACCAGAGTTTTTTGTTAGCTGGGGGGGCTAGGAGAGAGGCTTCTTTAAGAAGCTGCTGGAGTTTTTCTCTGCTCTAAGCTAGCCAAGGTCAGGCAACAACGCTTCTGTGATAACATATTTAAGAAGGAGTAGAGAAAAAAAGTCTGGGCAGAACATCATGGCCGCTTAAGAGACAGGAGGGTGCGGAGTTTGATTAACACCAAGGTCAGAGAGAGGAGAAAGAGAAGATGCCTTAAACNAGAATATGATGAAGAACTTCTTTGTCACACTTTGTGTGAGTGACCGAGCACTGGAACTGATTGTCCAGAGAGATTGTAGGGTCTCCCTCACTGGAGATGCTCAAGAACCACCTGGATGCAATCCTGTGCAATGTGTTCTAGGACAACACTATTTGAGCAGGGAAGTTAGACCAAATAACCCACTGTGGTCCCTTCCAACCTGACCCATTCTGCGATTCTGTGATTATTCCCTTAAGGTTGTTTCTTAGGCGTTGTGCAGGTAACTCCTTTGAGTCAACTGTCAGTGGAACTTAGTTTCTCTTTGGTATGCATGTTATGTTGAAGTGAATAGTATTGTCAGACATACAGAACTCCATGCTATAATTTCCTTGCATGTATTTTTCTGTTTGTAACCCAATAAATATATTCTTTCATACTCAGCATATAGCAACAATCAACTAAACAAAGAAGCAATACAGGATTTCTAGTTCTATTAAAATTTTTATACAACATGATGTCTTCATTTGCATTCCAAGGATCCTGTCGTAACAGAGGTATTCTGGCTTCCTATTTTTGATTGATTTGTCACTGACTAATGTAATTGTACTGTAATGTTTTTAATTCTCCCTCCACTCCTACCCCTGAACTTTTTGGAATAATGTGGTTTGAGTTTTAGGGAAAGTTCCCTAGTTTCATGGATCTCAGAAGTATAATGGTGTATTTGAAAAGAATGTGACTGTATGCCAGAATTTGTTGGTAATTCCCCCTTCGGGCTTTGATATGAGAAAAGATTTCTGTTGGCCTCAATAAACAAAGTTAAATACAGTTAGAGTGGGAGTTTTTAGCTGTGGTATGTTATGAATTGTTGGTAATAATTACCCTGACTACTGAAGAATTGATAGTGTCTCTGTGAGGGGGTTTTTCCTTCCATAATAATAAGCAGAAACTGCTTATTATTATTTCCAAGCCAAAAGAGGTTTTTCCCACCAGGAATTGTAGGGTAGAAGCATAAGCATGAAGTCAAAACAGAGGTGCTACTTTCCTGTCTCACTGAACTTTGAATTGTCAGAGTACTATAAAGCTTATGGCCTCTAGAAGGAAATCATAGATCAGAATATGACCTTAAAGATTCCAGTCTAATAAGATTTCATTAAATGTGTACTACAGGATTGTTTTGAACGGTGACAGGACAGAGGAAAAATAGACGTGGATTTGAAGTGAAGCAAGCTGTGTTTATGAAGAAAAGCATTCTTGTTTGGCTGTACTGCTTACAATCGTCTCTAGCCTATGCACAGAGTAGCTGTCTTTCATACAATGTTCACTGGTACTGTGAATTAATTTATTAGCTTTGTGTGTTCCCCTTCAGGAAGGAGATTCAGAGACTATTCTGCAACATCAATAACTTAGTCAACAGCGACTCAGCAGAAATTGTAACATGGTTATTGTGGGAGAAAGAATGACTGACAGGAAGAGGTTTATCAACTTTCCTCTTTTTATCCTTTACGTAACCTTCCTCTTACAATGGGAATCTGAATCTGGACTGCAGAAAACATGGAAACACTGAGTTAATCTTATGAAGCTGTGGGACTATAAGTATCAAAACATATAATTTATGCCTCTTTTATGAAACAGGAAACTACACTTTTAATTGCTTTGCTACCTTAGCAAGCACTGTGCTAGGACAGAGGGATCTTTTTTGTGCCGTGCTGTCTGAGCAAAACTATAAGGATACTCAAACATATGGTATTATGTTGTAAAGGTGTTCTTTGTTTAAATGTTGGGGAAGAAGATCAAAAGTTTACTTACTCATATTTAAACATTAACTCCCTCTTGTCAGCTAAACTGGGAGGCACACTGGTATGCGTCCTTCACTAGGAAGCTTGATGGCATAATCTTCAGTGGTGCAGAGCCTCCCTCTTAGACAGTATCTTCTGGTGATATAAAAGCATGGTCAGCCCAGTAAATAAGCAGAAATCTTGGCATATTTATGTCACATCGGCAAATCATGCTTGAGGGTGTAGGAATACCATGATGTTTTGTGAGTCTGGTGAGGCTGCCCTCTTAGATACATGTTGATGTCCTGGTAAGGTTTCTGGGGGTCATTCAGGCTGGCTGAGGTTGCTCAGGGCAGGGCTCAGTAACTGTGAGCGTACAAGCAGCAGTGTTTTCTGGTGTCTCAGACACAGAGGTGTCTGACCACTGCATGCCCGTGCCCTGAATGCACTACCAGGCTCTCCTTCTGGCCCCCAAGGGATTTGGCTCCCTGCAGCTGGGTGACCTGGGATCCAGCTGGGGTGTGAGAAAGACCTGTGTGAGAGATGTGAGAAGTCTCATGGGAGTCTCATGAGACCCTTAGCTGAAGAGTCCAGGGTCCATTTAAGCCCAGGTCCTTGCCCTTGGTGCTTGCTTTATTTTAGCAAAGGGTTGTTTGTTTGTTAATAGGAGAGGCTAAGAAGGCTCTGTATTTGCTTTCTGATACTACTTTAATTTTCATTTGTGATGATGCAGTTCATCTAAAGGAATGTAAGTGTATATAATGTGCTGCCCTTTGACAATCATCTTTGCCCCCTAATTTAATTGCCCATCAGATCCTTTAGTCCTTCTGATCTACATTCTGATGGAGGGTTTTCAATTTCAATGAAGTTTATCGAGGTTTGAGACATGCTGGTGATAAAGTGAGACCTCTTGTTACATAATACACATATGATAAATCACCACATTTAAATATGGTGCTAAGGCTGCCTCCAAATCTTGACCATCTTTGGGCAAATTGTAATACTTCTTTCTTCAACAAAGCCTTCATTTTGTAGATGTGATTCAATTTCTGCTCTACCTTCCCTATGCAGAGGGAAGACTCCACAAAGGACAAATAGGAGAGGTTCAAACAAATCCACTAGTGACATTGCATTTCCAAACAGAAGAGGGAGAGCAGCCATACAATTGATACACAGCAGCACAGAGAAAAGGTGGCCAGTGCATCTAGACCAAAACTTTCAGGCTTTAAAAACAGTTTAGAAACCTTGGGCATACTGAACATCCATCGTGGTTGGAATACACTTAATGCAGGTTTGTTTGGGGTTTTTTATTGACTGTCTACATATCTAGGCTCATTTTGTAACTGTGTGACACCTGTGCAGGTCTAGACAGTGATTGTGGTTTATGCTTTAAATAAAGGTTACATTTTGAATGATTTCCTGAAGTTTTTGAACAAAAGTAATAACCTGCAAATTCAGCCTTCTTTTATTGCAAGGAGGGAATTCTTTTACTTCTTTTCATTACCGATTACTATACTAATTCTTGGCAATAAATAGTGCTGTAAGAAATTTTTGCTCCAAGCAAGTTAAAAAGTAGCATCAATTAAAAATATCAAGGAGACAGTTTGCGTGTCCTAATACTTACCTGTTGGGAGTAGGAAAGAAATCCCAAATTTGTCATTGTGCATTTGTTTCCACTAACGTGTTTTTGCTTGATCACTTCGCCATCTCTCTCCCTGAGAAACACCCCCATCTGTCTGTAGAGAGAGCCCAACATAGCAAGGCTGATAGCTTATTGTTTTAGAAACTAGGGGGGGAGGGTTGGGGGTGGGAAGGGGGAGAGAGAGAGGAGGTGGCAAAAACAAAAAAAAGAAATAAAGCTTTTCTTCCTTTGCTTGTGATCCAGAAGTGCAGTGATTTGGGGGGTTGTTAACCGCTCTGTGTAACACTCACTAGGAGCTACAGCTGGTGCCAGCTCGCAGCATTTAGATTTTGAGAGGATGAGTGTCCAGCCTCCTGAAGGATAAGATATCTGCCTTTCTATGTGCTGGATATATCTATCCTTCAAGAGGGAATAGTTTCAACCCCCAAATAGTTGTACTTTTATGTATGTGAGGGTAGCACGTGTGAAGTTTCTGTAAGAGACTCTGTAGCATTCTTCTCCCATACAAAAAGTTTTCTAACTCTTTATATGACTTCAGTTAAATTCCTGAAGGACCAGAGGGAGGGTTTTTTTCACTGAACTCTGAAAGATATATTAGTTTAAAAGTAATTTTACAGAGGAAAATTAAGAGGATATGAGACCAGAGTTGCTTGAAAAGATAGAAATTAAAGGCTGTGTTTTGTCTTAGATAGTTTGCACAACTGCCTTTAGATTAATTGCACCCTTTTAGACGTGTGAGGCTGACATTGCTGGGAAATTAGCCCAGGCCTTCTAACTTCTGGTAGCTTTCCTGACTGCTGGACTACGAACTCACATGACAGATTGCATCCAGCACAGTAGGCTGCAGAAAGCAGTTAATGGAAAATAGACTGCTTTGATGTTCACTTCTGGTGGGCTGATCCTCTGGTTTAAAGGCTAAACATCTATTGTCCTCAGTAGGAGTTTTCTATATGGAAAAACTTCCACAAAATCTGTAACTTCCCGTTTTGTTTTTTGAGACTGTGGTTTGCTCTATTTCTACATTCAGTAGCCAGCAAATACTTTTAAGAGTGATTTGTAATTTTTGGGTCTCTAACTTCAGATGCCACAGACATGGCCTTATTTCTCAGAAATAAACTAAGCATCTGTCCTCTTCTACTAAAGCAGATGTCTCTGAAGTATTTCCATCAGAGCACCAGAAAGGAAGGCACCTAAACACACTGCCTACTTTGCTGAAAAATGGGGCTAAGCACTGCAGAGATGCACCTTAGAAAACAGGCTCAGCTAGAATTAAAATGTGGGGGGAGGGTGTGGAGAGTGAGAGCAAATACAGTAACAGCCTATGATTAGAACTTGTAACAATGACAGTGAGTTCTGTTTAATTTCTAACTGCTTAAAAGCAGGCCCGGGGAAATGCTCTGCTTAGAAATGTCATGGAAAGTGCAGCTGGTCCATAGGCTTTATCTTGAAAACCAAAGGATCTTTCCCATTTTGCAGTAACACTGCCATTTACTGGGCCACACCACTAGCAATTTGCAACAATGGGAGGGAAAAAAGCTGCCATTTGACCTAGAATGCAATTTTCAACTAATTAATAAAGTGACCATTAGTGCCCGAGGGGATAATAACAGGAATAAGAACAAATTACTGTGGGGTGCAAAGGAGGCTTGGGCATTGTATTGCAAATTTCTTATGGCACTATTATTTTTTTTTCTCACTAATACTTTTAAAGTGCCCCCACTCAACACTTGCTCCTTGTAGGACCCTTGCAAACCACATAAGAATTAGCCCTTCAAAGATCAATCAGGATCTAATTGTTGTTAACAAAGTGCCACCTGGAGAGAAATGTTACAATATACCTTCATTACAAATCATTCAATCTCTCTCACACTCACAAGTCCTGGCTACAGTACAGACAAAAAGAAGCAGTTGCTAGCATTACGATCAGGCACCTGCAATTGCTTGTAAGACACTGCCAGTCCCTGCACAAATATGCTCCTAACATTGCATGAGCCTTGTTAGAGCTGCTCTGTCTATGCTTCCTCAGAGCAAATTTTACTGGGATCTCTCTATTTGCAATACTCTAATGTGTCACAGGAGCCCTCATATTGGTAGGGACATTAAGCAAAGCAGCTACACCATTTGCCCTGCATTTTCAGTATATGCTGCAGGGTATGCTCTAAGTAAGGATTCTTCTGTATTTTATGGCCCCTGCTCTCAGTGTCCCAAGGGCAAATGTTTGGGAAGTCCCAAGTGAATTGTCAATGCTCTGGTTCCATTTCTCTGCCCCTGAATGAGATTTTACTTGTAGGTATAACATGTCTGCAATAGGTCCTGCCTGTGGTTGTACTTTGCAGCTTTGGTGGTTAAAATTCAAGACAAGACCTGCATTGCCCAGTGTCTGTCACTTAATGCTTGGACACACTCACGGCTATGTGTCCACAGAAGCTGAAGTCAACTGATAATTACTCTCATCTGTCCTGAAAATTTCCAGTGGACTGTTTTATAGCAAATTAAAAAGTATTGTCCACAGACTTGCTTTGCTCATGCCTTGCCTTGGGAGTTGGCTTGACTGAAATGTAACCTCCTCAAGAAACTAACAATAAATACTCGTTTGTAATCAGTTCCTCCATCTGTCTTCTGTGGCCTGCACAAAGAAGGGACAGAAACTGGGATGTTGGGAGCAGATGAGGAAGCATGGGACCTTCCCTTTAGGGGAAGGACTTGCTTCACATTAAGGTGAAACCAGTTTCACTTTAAAAAAGTACTTTGTAAAACATTTTTTTTAAGCAATGGGAGATAGGGAATCGTAGAACAGCCCAGGTTTGAAGGGGCTTTGGAAGATAACACCTGACCCAACCTTCCATTGGAAAGGGAGCCCAGATGAGATTATTTAGCACCCTATCTGATCATATCTTGAAAACCTCCAGTGATGAGGACCCTACCACATCCCTGCAGAGGCTGTTCTGGTGAATGATTTTTCTCACTGGTAAGAATTTATTTAGTATATTGAGATGAAATCCCTTGTTTTCTCCAGGTGGCTTCTTGTGAAGAGAGAGCCTCTGTCCTGTGTAGCTACCCTTCAAGTAGTGGAATACTGTGATGAGATTTTCCCTGAGCTTTCTCTTCTCCAGAGAGAAAAGACTTCACTCCTTCAGCCTTTCTTCATAGTGCAGGTTTCCAGCTCTCTGATGAATTTAACGAACTCCTTTGGATTCTCTCCAGTTTTTCAGTGAAAGCCTCTTTTTTCTCTTTCTTGAATTATGAGGACCAGAACTGGACACAGTACTCTAGGTGTGACCTAAAAAATGCTGAGTAGAGTGGTATAATTATATCTCTATCTCTCTGCTAGCAATGCATCTGTGG
This sequence comes from Calyptomena viridis, assembly GCA_013390005.1. Classification (NCBI taxonomy): domain Eukaryota; kingdom Metazoa; phylum Chordata; class Aves; order Passeriformes; family Eurylaimidae; genus Calyptomena; species Calyptomena viridis. The sequence continues at coordinate 34,669 of WEIV01030201.1, forward strand.
ATGCAGCCCAGGATCCAATTGGCCTATGCTGCAGCAGCAGACTACTGACTCCTTTTCAGCTTGTTGTCCAGCAGGACCCCCTAGTTCCCTCTCAGCAAGGTTGCTCCTCAGCTACACAGATCCTGGCTTGTACTGGGCACTTCCAGTTGTGTGGTCCCAGGTGTAGGACTGTGCTGTTGTGTTTTTTAAACTTCATACTGTTCTTGCTATCCCACTCTTCCAGTCTGTCCAGGTCTTTCTGTAAGATGTTTTTCCTGTCTGATATGTCCATCTCACCACCCAGTTTAGTGTCATCAGCAACACAGATTAACTTTTGACAGAAAGGTGTCTTACATGAGGAATGATGGCTGCAGGGAGTCAGAATGAAAGCAGTGTAGAACAGTAAAAAGCAAAACCTTTATTTCTGTAAACATGAATGTTCTGCTCATTCCCAGGATCAGGAAGTTGAAGAGTGAAGGAGAGGAGGAAACAATCTCCTCTCTGTCTGTTCCTTGCTCAGATTACGCTTTTGTTCGAGTCCTTATCCATACTGCTTCAGAGAACTGAGGAAAATGCTCAGGTACCTTGTCCAGGCTGATTCTTTAACAGATGTACATGGAGGCAGGAACTTCTAGAAATCTAAGCAATGTTAACAGCCTTAGGCTTCTGGTTTTTCTAGAAAAATTACCCCTGTCCAGATATGTACCTGGGGAGAAATGGCACACTCAGGCCCTGTCTAGTTGGTTAACTAATCCAAATGACCTACTTGCCTCATATTTTGGAACATACGTAGTGCAAATAAACGTACAGAAGATTTTTTTTTCCTGTAAAGATCACATTATACAAAAGCAGACCAATACTTGTGGATCCTGAAAGGCTTAATTTGTTAAATGTCATCCCAAATATTCTTAACTGGTAGATACTGACTGTATGTGCTCACTCTGCAGCTGCTTTGTAAACAGTCAGTGTCATTGCTGCAATTAAAACACGTGCTTTGAATTTTTCATTTTGACTTTGCCTATCATTGGCCATCTTCAGCTTCCACGTAAGAAGACATTATGGTCTGCACTGCTTTAACCTTGTTGAAGATTTACCAAAAGACTAAATGGTGATGGTTGAAATATAAAATCTTTGGTGTAATTTTGGTGAGGTTGCACCAAGAAAGTAAGCATGTACAAGCTTTGCTTACATGTGTTGGAGGAAAGGAGCAAAGTATCTCCTATGGCTGGAAGAACATTCCCCAAAGAGCCCTGAAGGAGGTAGGCTTCCAACAGCACAATTGCAGACTCACAGATTGCCCTTCCAATACACTAAAAGTCATTGATGACATAAAGCATGAAGTAGTCCACAGCATAAAATGGGCACCTCTCAGTAGTCTCGTGTCCTTGTGCTTGAAATTAATCAAAAATTGTTCAGCTGCTTGCTCTTTTCAGGTTAAAAGTGTTGTTAAATGGCTTTACTAGAATTACAGCGCTTGCCTATGGAAGTTAGCAACAGGAGCACATGCTTGGGATGCCTTGCTACTTATGCAGAAATCTGCAGTTTGTGTGATTGTCTGTCCACTCATTGACATACATTGTTTATTGGGGAGTTCCCATTAAACACATGCTTTCAGAGTTGTGAGTATCTAATTTGTTCTGCTGTAAGAGAATTCTGTCTAATCATTAGGATGAGAGACAGAGTTTGGAAACCTAATTAATTCCCCTACACCGTCCTAGACCTGTCATTCACTAACTCTGTGAACTTGGACAGGATAGACCAGTATCTTTTAACACCCATTGTCATCTGCTGGAGCACGCTCTGCCATCTTTAGAAGCCTCTAGGGAGCTTAGAGCCATGGGAAGTGATTGCTGCAGTGCATGGCCACTAAATGTGTGGAATATTACCCCTAATAAGTCTGTAATGTTGAGACCAGATACTGAACTGTGCAAAACTAAAAGCCACATGAAAATATCGGCAGTTGACTCCCTGTGCAACACTTTGTGAAAAGAGGTCTGATAATACTCACCTCTCAAAGAGATTACAGTTTGAAGAAGAGCAGGAGATCCCTATGTGAATTGGGCTATACAACTGCATAGTATTTGGGTAAAGCTTCAGAGAAGAAACTGTGTGAATAAACAGGAGAGTTTACAGAGGATTATCCAGACTGCAAATCTCACATTAAATTCATGCCCTCCAAAGAAAGGCACAAGGAACAGAGATGGAAGGGTTTGCAATTTCCAAAACAGCTTGGCAGTCCCCCAGGACTGTAGACTGGCTTCACTGGAGTGTCTGTTCTGCTGACACAAGAGATGGATGTACATACAAGTCCCATTAGCACTGAAGGGAGGTGCCTGCTAAACTTTCCCACGCGGTAGCAGAGGAAAAGACTTCTAAAGGTATCTCACAAGGTAACAGAAGGCTGTTGCTGCACATGTTGCATTTCTTTAATATCTGCCTGTGACACAGCTGTACGCTTACGTCATTTGGATGTATCTACTTGACATCTTGCTGTCTGTCACAAAGAGGCCATGCAGCATGATTTCCCATTATTCTCAATGCAAGTCTATAAATATACAACTTGTGTGTAACCTGTTTGCATACTGATTCTCTGTGTCCCAGATCAATCTGTTGTTGATTTCAAGGACTACAGTCTGCTTTGATTCCTGGTTTTTATTGAATGCTCATCAGCAGGAATACATGCTTTATTTTTTTTTTCTTTTGTGTCTGTGTTTCTGTCTTTTGTAGCAATCCTGAAAGTTTATTTGTGGGCTGAGGAAAGTTATACCGTTTGTGACAATGTGTTCTGGAGATGTATTTAATCCTGTGGGGTATTTGGGTGCATTTTGTTGAGGGAGGGATAGAAGGAGTAAAAGAAAAAGCTGTAGAAATCAGTGGAACTGGAGATCTGGTGTCCTAGAAGGTGGCAATCTGTTAATTAGTGTTCTTGGGAAAACCTGTCTGTGATGAAAATAAAGCCCCATCGTTAAAACCCACTGCATTTTCCTTTTCTGCCCCTGAATGTTGTTAACAATGTTGCACTCTGGTTAAGTAAAAATCTTAAACTGCAGTGAAGTGTTAGTAATCGGTTCCTGAGCAGATTCCCTAATGCTATTCACTTTTCCCTGCTAATCTTCCTGTGTGAGTTATAACAATGCAGCACCAAATGAGAAGGAAATGTCAGGTTATGTTTCAGGGCCAGCCTCCTGCCCACCCTCCATCTGTGCTGATGTCAGTGCTTATTGGAACATATGCTGCCTGTTGCTCACTGACCATCTGTTAGCTGAGCTGATGAAGTGTTCCCGTTGCTGGGACAACCCGGCCCTTGATTGCCAGTGGCACCACAAACATTTTCTGCTCAGGTTTCACTTTTATCTGTGCTCTGGAATGGCAGCCCTGCTGTGGTACGGGTTACCCCATCCCTGCGTTTTCCCTCGACCTGGGAGGGAGCGCAATCAAAATTCAAGGTACGGGTTTTAGGGCAAACTAGTAAAAGGCTGCAGCAGAGCTAATGTGTCTGTGAATTAACTGTTGGCATTACAGGCTCAGACACAGGGGCAGGCATACTTTCATATGGGAGCCCAAGGTCGAGGGAGCATGTCTGGTGGTGGATAGAAAGTTTATATGATGAGACTGTGACTGAAACACCCATGGGCCTGAACACATGCAAGGCTACAGAGGGATTTTTGGAGTCAAGCAAAAGGCAAGGGATGGACTACTTTTCCCTTGGTTAACAGTCACTCTCACTGGAATTGCTGTGTGTTGTAGTTGTGCCTGACTGCCACAAATCTTTGGGACATAACCGAATCCAAATGCAACCATTTTTTTACAGTGTAGGGCTGAGTTTGTGAAGACAATGCTAAGCCATAGCAGTGATAAATAATTTGCCTGCACTCAGCCTTTTAACAGCTCTGTCTGGGGAGCTTTCTCCATCTCTTAAAAATGTCTAGAAACATTAATCAATCCTCCTGACAAGCCTGTGGGGATGGCAGGTGGTATTCCCGTTTTACAGAGGGAGAAGCAAGTGTGAGAGCTGGCACGAGATGTGCGGCATGCCCACATCCCAGCCTTCCCCTGCTGAGATCACTAGACCAGATTGCCCTTTGGTACACACCAAGAGCCACAGCTCTGCCATGGTGCCAACAGGAGCTGCATACCAGACAGGAGGGCTGAGTAGAGTCTGTCCTATAGTTCTTTCCATCTTATATGTGAAGAGAATAGAGCAGCATCTGATAAATGAATGTTGATGTTGAAGCTGACCACGATAGATACGGTAAAATGTGACAGCCATTAGGATATAGAAAGTCTGGCTGCTCAGCAGTGTTAAACACTGTGTTAAAAGTTGTGAAATGTCTTGGTCTTTCATTTTCTGTGTTCATATTCTTCAGTGTTTTCACTGCTGACCCTGCGGTTTTGATCGCTGGATGACACCAATCACTTATGCGATCTCTCAGCCCCAATGTCAGAACTGAACATTATCCCATCATCCTTCCATTTCTCTCACTTCCCTTCTGCCCAGCCTTACCCCTTTCATGCTTTCCCAAATACTTTTCTTTGGTATATTGTTCTTTGCAGTTCCCATATGGCAAAAGCAAACTTTTCAGTCTTTCTCCCATCCAGCCTATCCTTTCTGTTTCCTACCACAATCCTGTCATTCCTGTAGCCCGGCCATTCAGCTGTACTCTGGCTGGTCTTTCTGCCAGCTTCTCTTTTTTCTCATCTTTCTAAAATTCTCTTTTCTTCCTAGTTCAAAAGCACTCTTCCCATTTTTGAGTGCATTCTGTCAAGTAACTATACCATCTCTTCAGAAGGCTAAGTTGTAAGCTTTTCAGAAAAAGGACTCTTATTTTTCATCCTATGCATCAATTATTGTTTTAATTAAGTGACTGAATAGTAAAATAATGGGTAGTCAGAGACTATGTGACATGGTAGAGCTGAATAAAATATGATCCATATTGATGTAATCCTAGGTGTTCATAGTAATGTACAACTTCAGCATGTGTTGCTATTTCAGGATGTTCTGGCAAAACAGGCTGGTTTTATTCACCCTAAGGATCTACATTGCTTTGTCTGTTTTGTGGTGAGTGCCGGAGCGTTGGGTCATATTCTGTGGCACGTGTGATGTAGTGCCCTGTACTTGTGTCAAACGGCAAGTCAGATCTCTTACCTTGCCTTTATTGTGGTTATGATAAAAGCATTTATCTGATCTTATCATAATTACCACAATGGAGCCTGAGCACTCGAAATTCAAACCCTTTCTTGTGGCAACTTGTTTTGTGCCAGTTTGCTTTTAAATCCACTTTGGTGTCCTTGTTTGCTGCCAGAATGGTGTAAATGTGCCAGTAAGTAGATGAAAATTGGGCTGATCCTTTCTCTCCTCTAAGAATGCCATAGAGCTTGGGGATTTTGGTATCTTTACAGACCTAGACTATCATGCATTTTGAATCAAAACAACGCAGAATTTAATACTTTGCTTCAAGATTTGACAACTTGATCTTCCCTCGATCAAAAAATGTAAAGGAAAACTAGTAGTCTGAGCCACCATCTGCCCAGCCTCCACAAGGATTTGCAGTTCCAAACTGAAAGTGCTATTTTTACCTAGGACAGGACTGCATGTTTTGTGCAGCTTTTAGGCACTGCTTTCTATATGTGTCTGAGAAGACAGATTACAGTGTGGTTTAAGTGAGTGGTATTTGAACAATGAGAGTAGTAAATTAAAGAGTTTCAACACCTTGAGATGTTACTAACAAGGTGAGATGAGGCATATAAATGTACTTTACCAGAAATTTGTAATGTTTGTGCATTTCTAGGGAAGTGTAGCAGCTACGGGTCATGTTGTAATTCCAGACTGAGATGTCCTTCCTGCAATCATGGGCACCTATAGAACGATTACTGTCCTCATCTTAAGCAATGGTAGAGTTCCCTAGTGCTGTGCCTGTCTACAGCACTGGAAGGCAAACTGTAGATAGTTTATTGCAAGCACATATACAGGCATCTGAGGTACATATGCATAGCCTTGGTTTGCAAAAGCAGAGAGGTGGATTGAAATTGTCTGGTTTTGCTTAGAGAGATGTATCAGGACCAGTTACAGAAGCACTGTTGGGCTCTGTGGTGGTGTCTCAGGTGGGCGGTGTCTATTGACATCATTAGAGAAATGCTGATTTTTACCAGCTAAGAACCTGATCTCTGCTGTGGTTGGAGTGTTAGGCATTCAGAGCTCTGCTTAATCACAGCTTTGACATATTTCCTGAATCTGGTTGTCTGGGTCCTGTGAGAACAACAAGTGCTTGCACTTCTGTGCTCTAAGGTTTGCTCTAAGGGGCCGTTGTGTGTGATTTACTGAAAAAATCCTGTCCTCACCACAGCACTGGGAGCAGGCTGCCACTGACATCAGTTGCATGAGGATTTGCTCTGGACATCACTCTGCACACAAATTAATTAAAAGATGCCTTAGGTAGGTGTCCAGCCGGCACAGAAGGAACCCAGCTCCAATAGTAGTCTTCAAGCCCCAGTTTTCCAGCTGTCACTATGTAATATGGTCTCCCCCTCACGTAATTCCTTCCTGTAGTCCAATAGAAGTCCTTTAAAGAAGAAAAAAAGAAAGAAAGAAGAACAACAAGCAAGTAATCCTGTCATACGATCTGCCCCAGTAGTTTGGGGCCTGTGTCTCTTTCAGGGGCTGTGAGCATGCTTTGAGGTGCACAATAGAGATGCCTTCTCCATTGACTGGGGAGCTCAATGAGCCAAACTGGGCAGCAGCCCCAGTAACAGCAGCAGCAGCAGCAGTGGTGCAGCGCAGTAATGGGCCCAACTGTTAACTGATTTAACACTCTGCCAGCTGCAGTCCCTGAGCTCAGAGAGGAGCGGCGGGCCTTTGAATATTACCTTTCAGCCAATTAGACATATGTCACTTTGATGAAACCTTTCGTGTGCACTCCCGTCAAGGGGAGGATCTGCTGGGGAGAAGAAGGGAACTGTGTTACCTGCCTCCCTCCTGGACTCACCATCCTTCCTTTGAGTAGCAATTCCTAACTGTTTGTGGTATTATTTTCAGCACTGGTGCGAGTGCCTGGAGAGCGGTATGAGGGAAAGAGAACGATTCTCAGAGCTCCAGGAGTTTTTCAGATAGTCTTATAGGCTGCCTACGATAGCAGGCTTCTAAAAAAAGGTGGGTCATTAGATTGAAATGAGACCTCTTTCATCACCTGAACACTGAGAAGTTTGACATCATCTGACTCTGCTGGAGTTTCCTCCACATGTAAAAAAGCCCTGGTCTTAAAGAAGCTTTGGATTCAGGTGAAGCAAATGAGCATGCAGATATCAGAGGACTGCAGGTGCTGAATGTAAAAGTTTTGGCCAAACAATAAATGTCACAAAAAAAAAAAAGTGCACATAAAGATGTTACTAGTGAGCTGAAGCTCAGGTAAAACACAGCAGGCTGCGTGCTTTGTCCAAAGGAGCTGCAGCAGCAGCAGCCAGTGTACCACTGAGTCAGCAAACACAGCCTGGATTACCCACCAGAGCCAGGGTCTGCAGGGGTGGGGAGTACATGGGAAATTAATGTCATGGATGCTTATTTTCAGAAACAGTGTGGAAGGCAAAAGTGTTTATGTAGCTCAAAGAAGAGATATGCCACTTCTTATTCCTTCAGATTGATTGATTTTTATTTCACTAAGGCTGAAATTCTTATTTCTTATTCAGTCATGTCAGTTTCTTTATGCTTTTTATATTAAAATACAAAAAAAGGCAATATTAAAATGCATATTAAATCATGATAAAATATGGCAGACAAGATTTCTAAACAAAATATTTAGTAAAATATGTTTAAAATAATTTAATAATTTAATTACAAAAGCTAGTGAATGGAAGCTAAGAAGTTGTGCCAAAATTAAGAAAATTAAAAGGATAAGGATTTTTTTTTCATAGCAATGGAAAAATCAAAGCATCCTGGAGATGGGGATTCTAATAGACAGAAAAACGTGTATTTTAAAATCTTGGCCTAAAGCTTTGAAGATGGCACTTGTTGCTGACACTGTTAGTGAAGAGAAATGAGTGAGCCAGAACTGTGTGAAGAATGCTTGTTTTTCCCACTGAAGATGAGAGACTTGCATGGGTTCTGCACACTGTCAGAGCTGGAGAAGAAACTGTGCATGGCAAGCAAGAAAAGAAGGGAATTAGGAAATTACTATTGCTTCTGTAACCTGGAAAAGGAGTGCTGAAACTAAGTTAGTTAGCTAGGTTGGTCTCTGAATAAGTGTGATCAATTTTTTCAGTTTTGCTTTCCCAAGTTCATTCTGGTTTTTCCTCATCAGTTTCTTCAATCACCTTTCTAGTAAGATATGCTCTGATTTAAACATTTGGTGCTCAGTAATCAGGCAGTAGTGAAGTCAAGGGCAATGAGGTAAGGTGTATTTTGGGGTGAGGATGACGTTCGATCTAAATGTGCATAAATGATCATCAGGTATGCAGTCCTTTCACAACTGAAGAAAGACTTGAGCTTAGTTTTTGAAAAAGAAACTCTCTTTTCCAAAACACTCTTCCCTTGCAATGTTTTGACCAGCTTCAGGAAGTGATGACAGGATTATGGAGTGGTAATATATAAACTGAAATGAAAAGCTATTTGGAAGATCTCAGGATTGTAGACAGACAAATAGTTTAAACTGGAATATGTTGTCAGTATTGATAAAAGCAGTAGTTCCACACTTCCTCTTCTTTTGGCTGCTTGTTCTCACCCTTGTACTATTCTCTTCCTTTCACTGTACTTTTACTATCTTAATGGTGAACTGGAGCAAATTCAGCTGTAGTTGAGGGAGGACAAGGTGCATCTAAATCCATTTTCTCCTCTCTAATTCATTGCATGACTACACAAGCCCTTATTTCAGTAGGCAGGACACAGTACCACCAAGGATGGAATTGAGCATCCAGGGCAGGGAGACAGCAGGACAACTTTTCCCCTGTATTAGCACTAGCTTTTGTCTCCATTGAAGTTTATTTTCCCATTCAACAGGGACAACTTGCTCATTTCCATCAGCAGATGGCTCACCTGCAAAAAGAAGCCAGTTGAGGAGATCTTACAAAGCACAAGTGTCTTGTCCAACCAACACCTGGTGAGCCAAGGTCAGATGTTTCTCTTGCTGATGGTTCTCGTGGTCAAAATTCTTCTGAAGCTCTTTGCAGGTATTGCTGCTTCTAGATGTGGTTTGGGTGTGATAACTTTCTCAGTGGGGTAGTTCAGTTCTGCTAAGCGTGTTCCTGATTACAATCTTCACTTTATCAGAGTACACACTTATTGGGTAAAAAAGAGACTCTGAACACAAGTAGGGAACAGATAATTTTAAATACACCTTCAATAAATAACATTATCTTTTCCCCTGTAGAATCATGTCAGATATTTGCTTCACAGGCCTTGTATAACATGATTATTCTCTTTTTCAACTTTCTCTGCCAAATCTTGACTGAAGTGATCTTGCAAACTCTGTTCCTTTCCACCAACAGTCATTTACTTAGTATGGCTTGGAACTTGCATATCTTTGTGCATTTGAATCCATTACTAATGCATAAGCATTCATCAGTTTGGCAGGAATGGACATTACACATCTGTAATTCATAAGCTTCAAGACAGTTTCGGGTGATGATGATTCAGGCACCCACTGAATGTCCAAATTCCCTTTGGCATCAGTTGTCCAGCCATAACTTGCTGGATCCAGCAGAGTGGGTTCACATTGCAAGAATCATCTCCAAATTCCTGCTTAATGATTTGCATGCAGTTCATGCTGGAATAAGCAATCTTTGCATGGGGGAAGCTGGCTGGAGTCAATTTCATCCCTTTTGGCAGAGAAGGTTTGATAATGGCATCAGATGTTGCACTTTTAGGGACAAACAGATGGCATGTGAATTCTTGTAATTTCTGAAAGAAGCCTAATGAAAGCTCCCAGGGTTATCCAAACACGGAAAAGTTATATTGATAGTGGCATTTTCTTTGCATGAGTTCTAGGGCTCCCAGTTTTTCTTTGTCAGAAAAAAACATTAACAGCATTGCATCCCCAAAAGACATGCAGGCCAATCAGTATCTGCATGCGTCAGTCCCAGGGGAGCACGCTATTATATTACTGTCAGTGAGCGATGCTTTGTGTCTGTTTTCTGACTTTCTCATGCGTTAGCCAAGATCTATAATTCTGCTGGGTTTTACCCATTGTTTGAGCATGCCGTATAACACGCATCTTCCTTCTTTAATGATCCTTTGAGAAGTCCCGTTTTCTTGTGGTGGTCTCTGGTTACAAAGAGAGGCTCACAGATTAATTGAGATGTGATGTACTTTACCTTTGTGATTTACACACACATACACACATACTCCACCTTTAAAGCAAGAATTTGGTGAAGTTTGACTTGCTGAGAAAAATTTCTCTCTTATTTGGATTTCACATCCTGTGTCCTTGAAATAAATGCTCCTAGTGGATCCTCTTGGATTTTTCACTACCTTTTGTTGTTATTGTCTGATAACTGCTTAACAATGTATTAACTTTATGACTTTCTGCACCTTCGTATAGTTCAAATGACCAGAGATGCCTTGTTAACACCACTCAGCCTTTGGACAAGTCTTTGTTAATAACACAGACAGATGGGATAGTGATGGTTTCAGGGGGGCTTTGGTGGACTGTTTTTTTTTTCCCCCATCTGACTAAATAAACTAAGTCTTAGTCAAAGAGGTTTATCCGTTGCTCTGTTCTTGCTGATGGGCTTAAGTCTTCCTTCTATCCTGTTAGCATTGTATGAAGAAGCCATGTGCATTTGACTTAATTCAGTTCTGAGGACTGAAAGGGCCACAGCTCACTCTCACTGCATACTTTGATGTCTGCTGTCCTCTGTAAAACTGCTCTACACAGCACTTGGATGCCTATTGATTTTTACTTGGTTGCTTTCAGCTCTGTGTTCAGCACTAAATAATCTTTGGCAAGCATATCCATTGACAAGTTGTCTGGATACGTGATCTGTTTTCCCTTTGTCACCCTGGCTGTTACATACCTAGTGTCTCCTTCAAACGTAGTCCTTCAAGCTCCAAAGGTTTTTTTTCTCCATTTAATTATTATTTACTGATTTCTATTTTTTCCTTTTTGATAGAACCACTCTTGCTTTGACATTAAAGTCACTATCATAACTGGATTGACAAAGATCCTTTATGAAAAGTGCAGAGATCACTTGAAACAAAAAGGGCTTTTTCCTGCAAAATATTAAAAATTTGGATTACAGATTTGGTATTCTTCAGTGCTGTTATTTTGGCTTCTTTTTCTTGAAAGTACAAGTAGCAACACCACTACAAATAAGTGAACTCTTGCAGCCACAATTTCTCTATTGAAAATGTCGAGAATCCTAGTTGTTTACAATGTTCCCCACTTGTGCATCAGCACATGGTGTATTCCATTTAACAGGTGATTGCTAGTCCTTTGTCTTTTCAAGTGTGATGGGGGGATGTTCAGGGGACTGTGTTTTTTTAAGTTTTGGGCTTTTTTTCTGATGGAAGGCACATTCATACTCCTTGCATCCTGTTTCTTTGTTTTCCTAGAAGTTTCTCCCTTTGCAGCCATTGCTGCTTAACCCTTTGACCCAATGACAACTCAAAAGGTCCATTTTTGGCCATGGTTATTCATATTTCTCATAATCCTTAATCTGTAGTGCTTTGCTTTTGTTCAAGCCTTTGACAGTATCCTGAAACAGAATCTGGTTGTAAATTTAGGCAGCTTTCAGAAGAGTATTTTCAAATGAATTGTCAGATGCAACTTTAGCTTAGAGCTTGGAATTTCAAAACTGTGTGCAGTATGTGCACTTTCTATGTCATTTCAAAAACGTTCATTCCTCTTTTCACTGCTTACTTTCATTAATGTAACACTGATACTTCAAATTTGCAATAAACTATGAGTATACTGGAGGCAGCAGCAAAGTTCATCATCATGTAAACATACACAGAATGAGCATACATATAATGAAAACTGATATCGTGGCATTCAGTTTTCATTTATTTGGTGAACATCTTGGAAAAGCTAACCAGAATGGCAGTAGAAATTTGTCATCAAACTGCTAAACCACATAGACAAGTAACTTCTGCAACAACAGAGTTAGAATAATAGAGATAATGAAAAGTCTGATGATTCATACAGATAAATCTGTCCTACCTCAAAATTTGGCTCTCCAAGTTATAACACTTAACTACTCAGAGTCATTGACTACTGCTGTATTTCCAACTCAATGAGCACTCAAATGGTAATAGGAGGAGGAATACAGATATTTTTTACATTATCCCTGACTTCCCTTAACCACACGGAGCATATGAAATTTTAGCAAAAAGGCAGAATTCAACAACTCGGTAAGATACAACAGCAAAATAACGCAAAGATGGATTCCCGCCAGAACAAATTTCTTTCATTCAATGCTTTGCGTTATTCAACTCACGTAAATTTTTGACATTACTATTATTTTTCTGGCTCCTCTTTAGAACCAGATGGATAACTCCTCTGTTACTGGATTTTCATACATATAGCACTGAAAACTCAAATCATTCTTTACTCTCTCTGTAACATGAAGTGACTAGATGGATCTGGACCAGAAAATCATTGAAATTGACATGTTCCTTAGCAAAACAACAGATTTGACAAAAATCTATGTGGTTGCAAATGCCCCCATTAATCCCAGTATTTGGTAGTGTCATACATAAAATATATTCTACCCCCAGAAAGCAACTGCCCATGCAGAACACTGTTGATACAGTTCTCCCATTCACTTTCCTTTGTTTACCTGCATTTAGATGGTAAGTGGAAGGAGCAGACAAGTATACAAGTGGTAACAGACTAAATAATCTGATTAATAAGGTAGATTGACTGCCTGTATAACACTTTGTATTTTTCCTTTGATTTGGATGTTTTAAATGGCCCATAATGGCCAAGGCAGGGAAATTTGAGAATCATCCACCTCAGAATATCAGTTAAAAATGTAAGACAAGAAGTTCATGGCAAGTGTAGAGAAACTGGAGGAGCATGATGTCTGCAGGATTTCTGCTTTGTGTTTGTATACTCTGGTGTTTAATAAAATGTTGGCTCTAGTCACGGGTTTTCCCAATGACAGAGACATGCATAATATCTCCCATACAGATTCCCTGCACCTAGTATGGCTTAGCATTTCCTAAGGACTTGTCTTCAATAAGAGCACAAACAGAACCACCTTCCTCAACGCAGGTGTCCATTTTCAGAGACTTGCAGGAATTTAATAACTTGTAGTATCATTTCAACTTCCATCAAATTTGGTGGAAACTGGCTAGTTAACTCAAGGGCCATTAAGAGAGCTGAGTGTATGTGATGATTGGCAAACGTGCAGAAAATTTTTGAACAAACATTCTTTTTCCAGTGAACTTGCCTTAAAATGGCTGTTAGACATCAGGCTCTTATCTCTATACAGTAAAATTCCATCAGCTCCTAGTGACTTCATTAAAATTCTGAATCCTTGATGATTTGAGCACTTTCATATCTGCTGATGTGTCCGTTTAAAAATCTGATATGAAGGTCACTTTTTAGAAAAGCTTATCGCCTTTGAAAATTTAGCAAGGTACAATGAACATGGACATAGCTCTTCATATGTGAGGTTTTGTCCTATTTAAAGCATGCTCTGCATGCTTGAAACCATTGGTTATTCTTGCCTTTTTTTTCCCCCCATGCCTTAGAAAACTTGAGAATCGAACACAGAAACCATATCTACTGTGTCTGTAGAACAAATCAGGTAATTAGCCAAGGCAATACTCAACCTATTCAAAGTAGAGATGAGGAAAATGGGAGGAATTTCCTACCATGAAAAAAATAATTGAAGTTACCTCCAGATTCTCAGTAACTGCTGTCAACTTGAGAACTTAGCTGGCATGCAAACCAAAAAGAACAAAGCCCAAGAAAGAGGAAAAGGGAAAACAAGGCACTTAAGATTATCCCAGGGGAGATTAGATGAAGATCCCACTACAAGGACTCTTGACACTCCAGACGCAAACTTAAGAGACTGTCCTGAATTAGATGTGCCAGAAAGCAGAGCTAACAATAGCCACTGGGCTCTGCAGGCTGAGCCGTGGTCCCCCGGGGGCTTCACTGTCCATCAGAAATTAGTCACTGGACAGAGGAGGTGAAAGAAAGGGAGAGTTAGAAACAATTCTTCGAGCCCTGCAGGTTCTTTGTAGACAGCTGCATGAACCCTCATTCAGAGCAGTGCTTGTAAGATAAGTGCTGCTGATAAGGTGTGCAAAAATATTTAAGATCTTTAAGAAAGTACAGATGTTAAACCTGCAACAAATAATCTGAGGTGCTTGCAGAGGATGGAATAAACTTCAAAATTGTTTGGCCGTAGAGAAGTGAAGAGCAACATCCACAGCAATTTTGCACTTGTCTTTTTCCGGCTCTTTGGTTCCTCAGTATCGTTGTGGTGGCATTCAGACTATAGCAGAACATGTTGGTGCCACTCAAACTCATCCCATTCATGGCAGCCAGGGGCTAGTGGGACATGGGTGTGATGGCTGTCTTGCCCCACAGCTGCTGCAGCTCAGAGAACACTTGGAGCAGGGTGTCCTCTGTCATTGCTGTGCTTGAGGAATGGTGGAGACACTGCCTTATGTTTAGTGTTCAAGCTCAAGGCATTCCTGGAGAACTCCTTACAGACAGCATACCATAACACTACTTGTAAAAGCACTTCAACCTGAGCTCATAAGAAGATACGAGAAAATGGTTTAGAGCTGTATATTTTCTAAGAGCTTTAACTCAGGTTCTGAAACATACTCTGTCTATGAATTCTCTGTCTATATTCATACTATGAATATGAAATTCATCAGTGTGTTCTTCAGCTAGGAGGATCTCTACAGGGAGGATAGGGCAGGGCTCCTGGTAGAAGGGCTTGGTAAAATGTGTAACTCTGCAGATGAATACCATTCCTATTCAACTGGATCTATTCTGCAGAGTGCTTCGTGTCACTCCTTTTAGACACACCGTGATTTAGCATTCAGGGGCATATACCTCGTGTCATTAACTCCATCAGCTACTGGTTTTCTAACCCTTCCCTTCATCTGAGTGTCAGATTTTTCACTTGCAAATGCTTCCAGAACAACTCTTCTCATCCAGATGAAGCAGAAGGAAATTGCCCTCCTTAATGAGCATGGGCTAAAGGAGGAGGAACGCTTCCTGTCTTCCGCGAACATGGTTCAGGTCCATCATAGATACTGTTTGATGTGCCTGAACTTTTCCTTCAAACAAACTATAAAGACAGGGTCCTGACTCTTTATTCTGTTACTTTTCACAGCTGGCAAATGCCAACTTAAGCACTGAAGTTAAATTCCAGTTTGGAGTAACTGAACTTCTCAGTCTTACTCACATGGTTTTAGTTTTCTCCTGCAGGCGTTGACCTGAAGTATGGGGTAGCACTTCATAGGCTAAATTGTTTCCTTGTGCCACATAGCCAAGGGCACCCTCATTTCAGCAACAAGTTTGTTTTGCACAGTGTTACCTACAGGCTGAATCCAATGGGATTCTTACTCTAACTGGTGCTTTACTTGCTTTCAGTAGAGATATTGTGAGGACGTTAAAGTAAGGACTGCAAAGTGCCTCCAATCCTAGGTCTAAATTAAAGCAGACTCTAGTGCCAGTATTGAGTTTAATTTCTTCTCTTCAGCTCCAAGAAACTGAAAAGGCTGCTCCGTCAATGGCCAGGTGTAGCCATGGGGTCTGAGTCTGTATTTGCCTCACATAAAACAGTGCTGCAGAACTCACAGAGTTAAAATAGCTTGTATATTGATATTGTTATCATTGTACAGTATCTTTAATAGGCTAATAGCAAGGCTGATGAGAAAAATCCTGGTGGGTGGTGGTGATGGTGTTGTTTTTAAATGGCCAATAGGTCAGTTTTTTTAAAAAGTTTCAAGGGTTTCAGTAAGAGCTCAAAAAGATCCTGGAAACAGAGGCCCTTCGGAAAACTCCAAGTGTGAAGCCATAAAGTCTTCATATGCTAAAAAAAAGAACCTTTAACACTTCAGCATTTGCCTTTTGTTCAGCTATCTTCTGTTGTTGTAAATCCACTAAGAGCTGAAAACAGGCAGCCTCTTCACAGTGCCTTTTTTTTCTGGCTGTTTAATAAACATACACTAGATACAAATTTAGCCAATAAAAGGTTCATGTAGTACGTATGTATGTATAATACATGCACAAAAGGGCTATTCAAAATGCATAGCAACCACTCGGCAGGATTTAATTTTCCTTAACAGTTTTTCATTTTCCTTTAAATTTGAGATGGGAGTGGGGGGTAGCAATCAGAATCCTTGGCATAAATAGGATAATAACAAGGAAGTTCCTAGTATTGTTGATGTAACAGTTCTTAGCAAAGCATAAACTGAATTAAGATAAAAGAAAGTTCCTGATGAAAAGGGATTGTATGAATGAAAAATGTGAAAAATTCTTGGAAATTTTTCACAGCTGTTAAACACTACTGTGTTAATCATATGGGAAATGAAAAACTAGCCCATACTTTTGTAACATGTTTATTAGTTTGGTTAACACTTTTAAAAAATATATTTTAAAAACTATTAGCATTCTGTATGATAGCACACATAAATTATGTCAGGCAAACAGTACAGCAGGTTACATCATTGCCTTCTGTGACATTTATGAAGCCAGCATCTGCTGTGCATGATGGCTTGGCTTTTTCCAAAGCCTCTCTAAGGGGTTTACAGCTGGCTTTCCAAATATATGCCCTGCCGTGTTCTTAAAGTGACATGCACAAAAACGCACACACACCAGATCATTGGCAGATTTAGATTTTCATCCAGTTTTTCTCCCTTAACAGAACCTGCTGAAGTGTCAGTTCTTGCGTGTCCTGGCAGTGAAGTCCCAAGTGTTAAACAGATGTTTCTGTTACAGTAACACCTGTGTGCCCAGATTGAGATTGCAATCCCATTTTAGGACAAGTGAAGAAATAGAAATTTTTAATAGTTGTTCATAGCATAGTGCAAGGGTTGAGACTGCTGAGTGCTGTAAAACTGAAGAATACAGAGGCAGAGGGGGTTTTTTTGATGCTTAGTGATACAGGTAAGATTTTTTTCTTTCACTTTTTCTCTTTTCTTTTTTTTTTTTTCCAGAAGAATTCTACCCTTCTAACTCTCATTGAAGTGTAGTAGCTAGGTGCCTTCAGACACTTAATGGCCTGTGTTCTGGACTCTTCTTAGGCACCTAAACCATCTAACTTTTGAATTGTGGATGGGGGAAGGCTGGAGATGTGCCTGTGGGGTTTTGTGAATGCAAGGAAGATAGGGTTTTAAAGAACTTGGGTTCTAGGAAGATGCAAAGTCAGAAGTGGTGATATAATAGGATCAGTCTTGACAGCCTCACCTGTGCAAGTCAGACTGTCTGGTTTATTTTGACCTGTTATTTTTTTGGTTTGTTTTGCTTACTGTGTTGAACAGCATAAATCTCCTGTGAGATATTAATGAAATAGGTGGAAGAACATCATGATCTTCCATTTGCTTCTTTATCTTCCTCAACTGCAAAAAAATAACTTTTTCCTGTCTAGATTGACAGAAAAATCTTGTGATACATTGGTGAAGATACACACATACCATACGTACTTGTGTGTGTATGCATATATGTATATGAAGCAGTCCACCCACAAGTCCTGAAACAAACACAGCCTGAGACCCCTGCAGTGCACCAGATCCTATTGTACTTCTGACACGTGCATAATGCAAACAACTTCCCCAAAAAGGTTTTCTGTGCTTCTCTGTTTGTCTGACTTTTGAGAAGCCAGCAGAGGTGAAAATCATGTTTCCAAGAGGCATCCCAGTTTCTCTCACCTGACTGAAGGGATCAGCTTCAGATTCCCCTGCAAAACTCCTCTGCAAAATGCAGATGCTTCTGAGCTCTTTTTTTTACCACCCTTAAGTTCTTCAGTGGCCTGAGATACCTTTTCTTGGGGCAGCTTGCAAAAAGCCAATCATTTCATCAAAGCCCCAGACTCTGGAGAACATGGGCTGTGCCATCACAGGGCTGCTTTTCAAGGAGGCATCTGTGCTTAGCATATGGCAACTATTTATTATAGCTGTTGCATTGAGAAACAACAATTCCCATGATAATTGTTTCTCGTATATCAAGATGCTTCAATCTCTGTTTCCCACAACATTCTGCTTGTCTGGTATGCGTGTGCCAATGTCACCACAGTCCTAGCAGACAGTTGTCTACGTTTTGTCATTATTGAGGGTAAACAGACATGACTTGAGTGGGAAGGAGAGTGGGGGAAGTGGACTGCTAATTTAGTCTGTCTTTAATACTGCACTGTGAAAGAAGTACTGAATGACTTTCAGGCAACATTTACAAATCTCCCCTCCCTCAATACAGCCATCCTTTTTTTTCAAGTGCACATTGTTTAAGGGCATTAATGCTTGTTATTTGCCAGCATGCAGTACAGACAATGCTTGGTCTTGCAAGGGGATAGAGAGACTTTTCCATCTCCTTCATCAACTACTGCTCTCTTCGTTATTCCAAAAGAAGCACTCCTGTGTTCCCTTAGAAATATATAACATGTATGGACATTTACTCACACATGCTTGAATACACTTTCAGCACCTATACACAATATATACCTTTTCCCCTTTTGCATACATACCTTCGATATGCTAGATGTCAAAATCCCTAAACGCATACATCAATTAAATCATTAAAAAAAAAAAAAAAAGAAACAAACAAAAACACACTGTAAGATAGCCTCCCAATATCTTGTCACCAGCAAGACCTCGGCTTTTGCTACCTGACCTGGCTGTGATATTCCCTTGTGGGCTATGAGTTTTGGAGAACATTACAGGGACATATTTTGAGACTGCAGCAGTTCAGCATCTAGTCTCCTTTTTTGCATAAATCAGTACAACTCTACATGCTTTTCACATCAGCGTTTTGGTCCAAGCCAGGCAAGATTTGTATGCATGACATATGATGACGCTTCCTTTTTTTCATTCTTTTTTTGTTTGTATGGTTGTTTGGGGGAGACAAGGGATAGGATGCACCTTTTGTGAGTTAATGAAAGTATATCATACCTGGAGATGGCTAAGCAAAACCTGCATCGGAGAAATCTGTACAACAGATAAATATTGCACTCATTTCCTCAGCCAGAGTCACTCTTGAGAAGCTGTAAGCATCAAAAATCATGGTTTAATTTATGTAAATAAAACACAAGATTTAAGTTATACATCAGAATTTATGTCTGATGCAGCAGTCAAGGATTAGGTAGAAAGGGTGCTGACTCTTATAATGTTTTAACATAGCCATGCTGCAGCTAAACTCAAACATAACCAAGATTTAATCTCAGCTCATTCTGTGCATACTAGAGCAGAAAGAAGAGTCTATTAGTTTTTGAGAAATAAGGTTCTGTTCAAAACATGGCATTACTCTCTTATGAAGTTCTTCATGCCATGATGAGAGCTTTGACGATACTCAGGATTTGTGAATCTGACTCTTGTTCTTCTGTGTAGCACTGATGTGTTTACATTAAACAGAGGACATCACATGTACTGTGTTATTCATAAGTTCATCTGATTGTAACCAACTTGTCTGCTTTTATGTTAAAACCTGAGACAAAACAATTTTGGTTGTCAGATGAGGTGGTGCAGCTCTCATTGAAGTTACATGATTCTGCTGCTTTATACTCTGCTAACTGGGTCCTGTATTTGCATGTAAAAGTCTGACTTCATAATGCTGCTTTATTTTTGGCTTTGTGCAAGCTGTTTCTAGTTGAATCAATAGTAAAACTGCTCCTTAAGGCAGATAAATATGTAATTAGTAGAAATAATGGAGCAGTCAGTCAGCTGCAAAACTGATGCTTCATCTAAATGTGTGTAAGGCACTTTATTTAGTTGGCATGTTGCTAACATCTATTAAGTTAAATCATGAGAAGTGTTTTGAGGCCTTTCACAGAGAATGCGAAGCTTTTCATTCCTTATTTACATGTGTGAATATATATTCATGAAGATTTCAACCCATGATTAACTCCAGAGGAAAACAAACCACCAGATAAACATAAAGCCTGGGTTTGTGTTTGGGTTTATTATTTTTTCCCTTTAGAAAGCAAAGAAGCATCCGTACAGAATTTTCTGATTAATTTATTCAAAGAACTTAATTGATGTATCACAACACAGTGGTATCATTTACATGGCATTAAAAATGGAATTGCTTAGTTCATCGTACTGACAGCAGCCAGCTGAGAGAGTAACAAGAAGTCAATATTTGATGGTCATTTTTATGATTTTGAAACGTGTTTTTATTTAAATTGTCTTCATGCTACTGAGTTTTCTAAATATTGAAATGTTGTGCAGTGGTTTATTAATATCAGTTAACACTGGTAGCTCTGGGTCAATGGATAGATAGATAGATAGATAGATAGATAGATAGATAGATAGATAGATAGATAGATAGATAGATAGATAGATAGATAGATGATAGACAGATAGGTCTGGATCCTACTGGAAGTCACCATAAAACTCAGAGTTTTAATGCAAACACAAAAGTCATGCAAAGCAACTTCTGATCTTCCACAGTGGAAGAGATGTTTTTAACTTAGCCCACCTGATCCTTTGTGGTTTGAATCTGGGGACCTCGACACACTTACAGGCAGGCTAAATCCTGAGGCACGACCAAGACCTGTGAAGTGTCATCTGTCAAATGATGGATGTGTCTGCTCTGGAGCCCATGGTCCTCTACCAGCTCCTCTGCCAGGAACTGGGAGGGACATGAGGGATGAGAGGAGAATAGATGGGAGAGAAGAGAGTGTCTCCATGTACCAGGGTGTTTTACAAGTAGCATAAGAAAAGCTAGAAAAGAAATTCAGATCTTTTGCCTTTCATCTCCCTAGAAGCACAAAGTACCTTGTCACAGTATCTCATAAAGATCTTAGAGATGGTTTTGATACTTGAAACTTCCTCTGTCTTCAAAGAGCAACAAGACTTTGAGATAGATATGTGGGAATTCACTTAGCCAAGCATTGCAATTTTAGTTTGTCTGCAGTGATCTGCAAACCACAGACTCTGAAATGAGCAAGGGGTTATGTGAATGTTCCTTGTAAGTATTTATTTTTATTTTCTTTAGTAGAAGCTGTCAAATAAAGCATCTCCTTCCCTTCAGAGCTTTTGCAGTCTGTGCAGAGCTTCTGCAAGCCAGGACTTTGCTTAGTACACTTAATTAGAGTTTGCTTGTTATAACAGTGGAAAATACAAGCTGGTTTTACTCTGGGAATTAAATTTTGCTGCATTCTATTCTTGGTTACCATAAGTTGCTTCCTAGTATTGGCAAGCATGCTCATGAAATCTGGGCATGTCTGGAGTAGGAAAGGTTAGTAGATTTAACAAGGAGGCATTAAAAGTTGATTTAATAGAGCAATAGCCTGGACTTTAGTATGTAGCATAATTTCAGCATTGCTCCAGGGTAAGTATTCAATTTTGACTTTTTTTTTCTTCTCATTCCAGACTAAATGAAACAGATGCCTCTCAATACTTGTCTTTGATAAACACACTCTGAGAATCCTCCATCCAATTCTAAGTGATTATATGGCTAAAAATGCAGTCTATAATAGAGAAAACAGATGTGGTGATAATTATCCCTGTGCCCTGCATATCAAACATTAACTATTAGTGGTGGAAAAAAAAGGGGCTGAAATCAAAATAAAGTGGATTTGCTGCACCAGACCAGACTGTCAGTTCAGTTTGCCTCATGCTATCTTCAGATATGAGCTGAGCTTAATAATTTATAAAGAAATCAGGAATGCTGATTACAAAGGATGGATAATGCTTCTATGGTTCACTATAAGTTGTTTGCACATGATTCTTCCTAGTCAGGCATAGAATTCAGAGGGTCTTAGGGTTTCTAATTATAATGATTTGAGTATTTTAAATCTACAACCTGAATTTTTCATACAGTTTTACTACCCCCAAAAGCAGTAGCCAGCTGTGCTCTGTCTTCAGTTATACAGGAATTGAAATGCCTTGGTAGGAAGTTTGAGGTTGGATCACCGAAAATAAGTTTTGCCTGTGGCTGTTGTGGAAAATTCCATGTAGATGTGCAAGCTTATCATCTGATCTTCCAAGATGCTGGTGAGATTAGCACTAGCCAGGGTGACCAGGCTCTGTGCAAGATCTCAGCTCAGGCTGGAAGGTTCAGTCCTTCAACTAAAATCAATTCAGCTGTTTCTGATTGCTCTTGTTTTGCCATCACATAGCTGAAGATGACTCAATTTGAATATATAAGTGTCCAATAAATAGTCTACAATATGAATTTATCTCTTCTGCTATTTTTTTTCTAATTCTTTTCGGAAGGGTTTCCATATTGAAAATGTGAAACATCTCTCTGAAGCTGACAAAGTTATTTTGCCAAAATTCCCATCAACTACATGGAGATACCTAACCTGTGCTGCCTAAGGGCACTCACCCAGCATTAGCTGTCTGAAAGTTGCAGATCCAAACTGGTAGTCTGCCTTCCTTCACTTGCCAGTCCAGGACACATCAGAGGGCACATCCAGACACATTCTTCAGACAGCAGTTCAGCCCCTCCTAAAATAGGTAGGAAAATAGTCTCCCACAGGAGCCTGTTTTGTCTCTAACTGTAAAGGGAGCCTATAGAGCTGACCTGAGCTAGAAGCCTGATTTTTGGTGAGTTAGTTACCTGAGATGTATTATTCCAGTTAACCTCATGGTTGGTTCCCTTTGCTTCTGCTCAAGCTAGGGGAAAGCCAGCCTCTTCCAGAGAGTTACTCAGTTCACTTGAGATCCAAATCTGCTCTTGGATCTGCTCTTTTTCCTTTGACTGCTTTCCCATTCCTTTGAAATGGGCAGCTCAGAGAAAAAGAATTGGGATGAAACCAGGTTATATTCCTGAAGTCTTATATTGGAGGAGAGGGAGAGAGGACTTGTTGCAGAACACTGGAGCTCTGTCTGTTCACTGGAAATCTCTCTGGGACCTATTGCTCTTTCGAAAAAGGAAGACTGTAAGTGTTACCATCTATGAGACAGAAGTGCCTTACCAAATGCTTTCGACTCATCAAGCTGGTTTTCTTCATGAAGTGAAAATATATGCAATTTGTCATTCTCCCAAAGTGAAAGTTCTTCTTAGTATGTTAGAATGGGCTGAAGTTCCATGGCCAAAGACCCTTAGAACACACAAGTGTTCAGATCAGAAAAATCTAATGGGCTTTCTGGGTTTGAAATATGCCTGCATGTGGTTTGTTCTGAATATATTTGGCTGTCAATCTATGCATATCAAATATATTTACAGGATAGTCTCCCAAGGGATGTTGCAGGGGCAGAAGAGGCTTGTTTTTTTTCCAAAACTCTCCTAAAGCTGGACAAAATGTTTAGAAATATCCCATATGTGCATTCATACAGGAGAAAGGTGTGATATGTTAATGTGAACAGCCATGTGCCCTGCTCTTGTTATAGAGGGACTATTGGAAGCTGAAAGCAGCTCCCAGGACACTGCTGGCAACACAGGTTGGCCTGGTCCTGAACACAAGATTCTCTGCATTCTCCTACATCATGCGCTGAGCAGCCTTGGTTCAGCAGCAATCACTGTGCTAGCCTTTCATTAATGTCTGACACTAATTAGTATGCCTTCTGCTCTATCAAGAGCACCAGATCAGTCCTACAGCCTTTGCTAGGCAGATGGTAACTTTCATTACCTGACCAGATTTGCTGATCTCTTATTAGGTATCTTACCCTTGCACAGCTCGGCGGCCAGATTGTATCAGGCTGCTGAGCATTTCCAGCCACAAACAAGAAGGATCCTGTTTGATTTTGAAAGTCATGTCTTGAGCAAAATCCCATTGCTCCATCTTCTACTGACATCAGCTTTATGTCTGAATTTTTTCCAAGCACAGTCATAAGAACAAGCTGCAGGTTTAAGCTCACTGGGGGCAGCAAATTCCCTCCCTCACCTCAAAAGCCTTTTGCTTTTCAACAAGTAGAATCTTTTAGGTCTCAGAGGCAGAATTACAAATTGTAAATTTCTTTATGGGTCCTCCTTTCACACTTCTAAGAATGAAAAATGAAATGCTGCCCAGCATTTTATTTTTGCAGTAGGGCCATCCCTCTGCCTCTGAATAAACATTTGTGTGAGGGCTCTCATTCTTGCCAAGGTGTTAGGATAACATTCTCATGCTGATTCCCCTGTCCTTCTTCAGCATCCCAGTGCTGGGGGTCCATTTCCGAGGCTTTGAAATGGCCATGCTCTCACCTAATCCCATACACATGGAAATCAGATCACCAGAAGGAGCAAGCTTGTAAATCGAATGGGGAAGCCAATAAGGCAGGTTAGGAAATTATGATCTTCGTGTATTGATGGTTGGGTGGAGACAAACAGGACAAACAGGATGTGATGAAAATGGAGGAGGCCAGCTTGCCCAGGGGATGGGGGCACTGCTAAAGGGCTTGGGCCTCCTTCCTTCAAGTTCCACTGGCCATTCCACCATTGTTTTAGCAAAAGCTGGAGCTGAGCGTTTGACACTTTTGTTTTCTTATTGTTATACACCAAGGACAGAGGATCTCTTACCATTAGCAACTGTTTGTGTGAGGGTTCAGATAGAACAGCTGATCGGGAGCCCTGATCATCCTCACCACAAACCTGACAGATGAGGAATGAAGGGGTTCAGCAGCGTGGGCATGGTAGCAACACACTTCTGGTATGACAGGCCAGTGCCATCAACCACAAGGGCAATGTGTCTCCATAGCCATTGTGTAAGACAGAGGAGACTGACTGGTTGTACAAACATCTCCTGCTTATGGCAGTTCTAATTAACCGGAGAAACTCACTGCCATGTGGTGACAGGGAGGCCAACCGCTCCTCTTACTGTGAAGTGAGGAAGAACAAGGCTTTGTCTGTGTTCCAGAGGGTACCTGGGAGCAGTTATTCCCCCAATTGTGTTGGCAAGCCCTCCAGCTATCAGCCACCATATCCTCTGTTCAGTACCGATCCTACTTGTTTTCTGAGCAGAATTAGCAATGAATCCTTCTCTTCATTTAGTTGCACCTAAACAGGGTCTTCTTCCTGGCAAAATCACAGTGGAAACAGAAGGAGTATTTTGCAACTTCTGGCTGCTGTAGCTGGTCTGAGAGGAATTTCCAGTGTAGACCTATTCCCAGGTCTACAGGCAGGAGGTTTGTATCAGTCCTCAAGTTTCACAGCTGGGATCCAGAAAAAATTTTTCTCTTCATCGCTGAATTGCATAGCTTAATTTTGGAGTGGGGGATCTTTCTTTTGAATTTCCTTCATTGATTTCCTTCATTGTGTTCTCTAGCCATGTCCAAGGAAGTCCCTAGACTTTGGTTTGGTTGCACTGTCCGTGATGCTGTTTTGTTTGATGCAGATGGGAAGCAGTTCAGGAGGAAGTTAGATGTGAACAGTTGAGTGTGCGGCTAAACCCACACCCCTAAGAGCTGAAAAGGACACCTCTGTTCACTCCTGACCTGTAAAACAGTAACTCAGATTAGGTTTGAAGTCTCTAGTGACAGAAGATAAGGCCCACGTTGCTTGTTTAGAGAAAGACAAATTAGGTACCGTGAAAGGCCTGAAGGGAAGGAGGGAAAACTATCCTGGAAAAGACAATACACTCAGTATTGCTCTGACCCTGTAAAAGAGAAAGGGGGTAGTGACCAAGGCCTTGATCTAGATTAGATCCAGAGATCAGGTTAGGACTGCAGTAAGATCGTCTTCAAAGCTTAAATCCTGACTTCGATATTTGTTTTCTCATCTTGGGTAGGAGCCGGTTTGAGGGTACTGCTTTAGGCACACCTTGAATACGAAATAGCATGAAATTCAAAATGATCAAAGAAACAGATAGGAATAAGTCATTTGGGAGGTGAGAACTTTAACCAACACTAAAGGAAATTGTACAGAAATTCCAAGGCCAGTCAAGTAGGGTATCTTAACATTCTTTATCATGGTTAAATGCCTACTAGCATGGGCCTCTCAAGCAAATGTCTTTTGACACATTAGAAAGAATCATCAAAACAGCAGTTCTCATGGCTCTTTGAAAAACTTCAAAACTGAAGTAAGAGTTGGATTCTTGCCTGAAATCCTGTATCACAGACTGTCTCTCCCAGGGTAAAACCCTGTGTTCAAACATGTGCACATCTTCACTATACCCAAGCCCTTTATTGTTACAGTTTATTCTTTTTAGAGGTCCCTGAGGACTTTTAAGTAATTTTCTTATAATTAAGGGTACATGGTGAAGCATGCACAACAGAATTCAAAATGGGAATGTTCCTCATGCTGCATTAGCTGGCACACTCCTACCAAGGGGCATCTGGTTTGGGCTGAAGGGTTTTTCTAGCTCATGTTTTTAGAGCTTTTCTTACATCAAAAGAGAACCCAAAGAAAAGGGAACAAAATCTTAAAACCACTCTCTTTCCTCTGCCACTACTGTGAAATATATTGTCAAGAATGAGAGCAGGTCAAATTATTCAGCGTTGGTATATAAATGCTTTGGGAAGGGTTACTAGGGCATTTCCATTATTTGCTGTGGTTGTTCAGTGGTTGTGACATTTAGAGGGTACTTTGAAGAAAATAGCCCAGCTGGTAAATGACAGCAGAGAAAGGGGAAGGAAAGCAAATGGAGAGGAGGGAAGTTCACAGAGATTTCCTGGCAAGATGAAAGGGTGAAGAAAACCCAGTGAGTTCTTATTCAAAAACCATTTTGGTGGCCCCTGCTTGAATGAGAGAACTGTTTCTTAGCAAGCTTAACAATTACTTGGTCCTGTCCAGGAGTACACTTCACCAAATGTCTTCTGTGTTTAACACCACAGTCAACTTTGTCATGTGCCATGAGAATTATTTTTACAGCTGAGCTTCTTAAGAGAGGCCCACATGTGGTGTGTAAGTCCTGGTGGGTTTTAACACACCTCTCCTGCACTACCAAGGGAAACACTGATCTTCACCAGGATTTATAAGGTACACAAAAGTATTAACATCCAATGTTTAAACCAAATGAAAAGCAGCCTGAGAACTTGGTGTCCTCTACAGGGAACCCAGTGTGTGCATATAGGGAGACGGGGATGATAACAGTACTTTCCCTGCTGATTCTCAGCAGTTTTGGTCATGTCACCTTTCCCATATGTCCTCTGGTGTCACAATCCACAGAGGAAACACAATAGTGACCTCTACTCCAGATGGACACTGTGAGAAGGTAGTGTTTGTAAAAAGTTCAGTAAGCCTCAGTGCTCTCATATCAGGTGATGGCATAAATATTGCTAGGTACGTAACTAAAAAAGGCGAATTTGGAGATAAAATATTAGTGTGGCATAAAAAAAGAGTATTGTGGAGGAGCACATTCCTAGTTTGAGTGTGACCTTGGGAAAATTGCCCTGTGCCTTTATTTCCCAACTCTTTATTTCCCAAGTTGATATGTTACTGCCTTGTTTGCTGGATTGCATGAGCAAATTCATCAACTTCAGAGAAATTCAGATACTATAGTGATATAAATAGACCTGGCCAGGAAACTTCTCAAATTCTTCAGCTTTATTGTACATCTAGATAAAACAATCTTTCAAAGGTTGTTTAGTGGATTGGTAATTAAAAAACAAAAATCATACATAGAACAAATATCATTTTGGTAATAAGTGTGTTCCAATGGGATGTGGATTCATATTTAAATTGCCATTAACTCTCTTCAGAGAGTCTTGAAGCTGGGGCTTTCCTTTCCTGGAAAACTGTTCAGAATTGGTGTACTTGGTTAATAAAAGTTCTTTGTGTTAAGAAAACCCACAAGAAAACCAAAACCAAACACATAAAAATCTGACTGGTTCTGAATATAAATGGAATAGGAGAAAAGTGATTCAAAAGTGCAAAATTTAAATATGGACCAACCCTTATGGAGAAGGCAAGGCACGAGGGGAAAGAAGAGAAGAAAAAAAAAGGAAGGGAACAAATAAAGCCCTGCATATCTATCACCAAAAGTGTCTTTTCCAAAGCATGTGAAAAAAGTGCAACACAGCAGGCTAGGTGTAGACTGAATACATAAACCTATCCCCAAAGAACTGAATAGTGAGGTGTGAAAAAGAAAAATTTAGAGAAAGGAGAGCTATGTCAGCAGTAGCATGAAAACGTAGAGACTAACATAGCCTTGTTTAAGAGAAATTAGAGGCAGGGAGAGATGGGAGGGAGAAAGTGTTGATGCACTATAAGATTATCACACATTTCTAAAGAGGTCTGAAAGAACTGACTTCCTGCTGTGGGGTTCCTCTCATATTGGTGTGAACAAGCATCACACTATCACCTGCAAAATCTTTAAGTGCAAGTCGTGACACTTCAGTATTCACAGCCTGCCTTAGAAAATCCAAGGGAAGCAAAAGAAAGATGAAAACCATGCAAGTCAAAAGGGTGTTGCTTCCATTGTTTTCCTTGCTGCTTGGTTAACTGGGAATCCCTTTGAGCAACAGAGAGGTCACATCTGCCCAGATGTGCTCTGCCTGCACCCGAGGGCAGGGCAGTGTGAAAGCAGTTCCCCACAAACACCTTTCATGATAACAGTACAATGAAATCACCCTGCTTGGCAGGATGAAAGCTCTCACCACAAAAGCATGATTTTAGCAGAATATATGCCTGCAAGAGCAATACCTGTGGAAGATGATTACTCTGTGACATGGCAGCACAGCCCATTTTACAGAACTATCTCAAACTGAACAAGGACTTCATGGGCTCTTGAGACTGAGTTACCAAAGAAAAGAACGGGTGTATCTAGACCCTCTCCACCTAGGACCTTGGTCATGACTGATGCACTCCGGCCATGAGCCCCTGGCAGTCCCAGCCCACTGGCACGAAGCCTGAATGTGCCATCAAGTATGTGAAGACTTGAAGCTGAAGGAAGCCAGTGTGGTTGCGACAGGAGGGACTGGGAGCTTCACAGTATAACAACAATGAACATGTCATACACCCTAAACAAAGGGGGAAAGGAAAATTAGCCTGAGTTTTTGACACCAGGTAAAACAGTCCATCAGTATGGTCACTAGAGGATAATGCTGAACTCGAGAGAGGTGTTAGCCATGGCCTTGTGTTTTGCTGCATGTGTTTCATATCTCGTAGACAGTGCAGCACCACTGAGCTCTCCCAAAGAAAGGCTTGCCTTCCAAGGGACACTGTGCTCTCCCCAGCATGAAGCAATGGACTGCCAGTTCAGCCCTGTTAGAGTACTGTGTAACAAGAATCCAGAAAAAGCAGGGCTGAGCAAAGTCCTTTATTTAGATTATACAATACCAGTAACAAAGCCTGGCTTATTTTCCAGAAAGGGATGTGTGAGAGGATTTCTTTGGGGGTATGGGGAATATGCTCTGAGTATATCTTGCCTAGTTTTGATACTTGTTTCTGGTTTGGATAACCTCATTCATTTGATGTCCAATCCTATATAAAAGACAGAAATAAGGATGAGAACTAACTTTGTAATCTGCAACCCTACAATATCCCACAGATATTTGCAACAACAAAAAAGCTGTTCATGTTCTTGATTCTTCGTGGGAGACGAGATGTTGTCTATAACCACCACCACCAAAAAAAAAAAAATCAAGCAAACTTCAGATGCTTTACTTTTCACTGTTATTAACCTCTCCCCAGCAAGTCACTCCATTTCTCTTTTGAAACAGCGGGATAGTGTGCCTGGCTGACACTTATTAAAAAACTGTTTGAGCTTGCCTTCCATCTATTTCAAGAAAAAGTTATTTTTCTCCTTTTAATGAACATTCACTTTTTTTTGGTCCTCCTTTATTCATTTTTTTGAGGCCTTCCACCTCTGTTAACTGTGGGAAAAGGCTTCACTTTGCCAGAGTACAGCACGCATTGTAAAAGTAATTCAATTTTACACCATAGCAATGACATGATCAAGGGAACTTTGAGCAGGCTTTGTGACCAAGAGCATTTAACAAGTATGTGAAAAGCTTCCAAAGAGCTCTCATGAAAGAAAGAAAGGTTATAACAATAGGAGAGGCAGTTTGATAGTGGTAAATTAAGAATCATAGGAGTGACTCTAATCAGGTTAAGCTTTAAAGAAAGAGAAGCACCTTTATATCTCTTCGGTATAGGCCTGAGTGCATTAAGAACTGTTGAATTTGTGTTGGGAAGTACACAAATCCCAGTGGCACTCAGCATTTGCTCCTCCTTGAGCTGAAGAATTCAGCCCTGCAGGGAAAAAGACTTTCTAGGCAAAATAAGTAAAACATCAGAATCAGACTATCTTGGAAAAAGAATATTGGGTATTTTTTAGGTTTAGTCAATATCTAGACCTCTTTAGAAGTTGTTACCTTCCATTTTGTTCCTGGTGGAAACCTTCTGGCACTGCCAGTGTCACTAGACTGACAGTCTAGTGCATAAAAGCGATGATGAACCATTCACACAAGTTACTAAGTTTTAAGATCTGTGCAGGCCAAGACAGATTTTGCCCTGACCTATACTCCAGTGACGTACATCATGTACCACATGCAAATGACAAATGTTTATACATTCTGTGTGTATTCATATGCACATCAGGTAGAATGGTTCAGGGCATATTGTTAAAACTTAGAGTTGGTAAAGAATGTGTATAGAGATGCACACTTTAACAGAGAATCCAGCTACCTAAAAAAATAACACAGATACAAACAGGCTGTCAAGCTGCTAGGGCTAGTTTTGCTGTTTTTCACATATGGCTTAATCAACACCTTTTATATATCTGTTACTGTGAAAAATGCTCAGTTTATTTTGCCCAGGAAAAAGGTTATAACTTGTCTTTGTTGGATAAAAAGAAGAAATGACAAAGCTGGGGCCGCCTCAATTTTGCAATCGACAGGGACACCTACAGGAAGACAAAATTAACACATTGGCATATTGGGTGTTTTCTGCTTTATTTGTTCACAGCTTGAGCCTATTACCTAATAGAGACACAAGAAAATGGCCCATCTGTTTGCAGTGGGCAAATGTGTGAGTAGTACTCTCTGGGGCTGCATGGGAGAAGGGTTGCTTTTCAAGAATGTATTTACTTTACTCTCTGTTTTCTCAACGGTGTGTATAACTCAATACTAAAAGGCTAATTTGTTTAAGAAAACTAAACCTGACTTCTTGAGTTAATTGCTTACAGAAAAGCTGTACGTATTGCATGGATTCTGTGTGCTTTGCTGAGTGGACTGGAGTGTCCTCCACTATGTGACCAGCAAGGATGTGTAAAAGCCAGCCTGATGGCAGCAAAGCACTCATTGTTCCTGTCCTGCTTGTGCTGGTGGGGCTGCATCTCTTGGAAAACATCGAGGATGTGTAAGGAGTGGGAGAGAGATGAAAGTCTGTCTATCAAGGGATGGGGATGAGGCAGCTGGGAGGGAAAGTCTGCTCAGGGGCACATGGGATTTGGGATATGATTAATGTTTTGGCAAAATGCTAATGAGAACAGGATCTGGCAACTGAGAGGAAATGCCTATGTGTTCTCTTGCAACCAGCCTCAAGCTGGAATAGGAGCTTATGCTCATGCCAAAGTGAATTCAAGCATTTGCATGTATATGAGTGGAAACAAGCTGTAATAGAAAACATGGAATTTGGAGACCTGCATCCTGCTGGACCCATTCCTCCAGTGGGAACTCGGTCTGCTTTGTAGCTCCTTTTATCAGGAGAGGGACAGAAGAGACTTTTGGTAAACAGCAGCACACCCTCCAAATGATGTAAGCAGTCACTGTGTCTTCTCCCCAGCAACTTTGCCACTCAGGTTTTTAAAACAATTTTTAAAACTCCTCCAGTCAAAATCACCGATGCCAGAAGTAGCCTTTACTTCTCTCTAGTCTGGAGGGACAGAACTGCTTGAAGGTATTAGCTATGCTAAGCCTCTTAAATAACTATTAAACACATAAAACTCTTAAATGCACACAAATCCTGTGTAGCAAATGGCAAACAATAAGGAGAATCTGATCAACCATTATACAGCAATTTAATCTATGCAATTTGCATAATTTTGCCCAACAGAAGGAGGCTATAGAAGAATTGCTTTCTGTAGAAAGGCAGAAATGCTGTACAAAACAGGTAAACAATCAGGAATGAGGATTTTGCAAGTCCTCAGCAAATTCCTGGCATATGGACAAAGGGAGTGTGATATAACTGCGAGAGATGTGATGTAGATGAACTGGAAGAGACAAAAGACAATTTGAGAGCCTGAAAAAAAAAGTCATTTTGCAATCAAATTAGGGAATTTAGGACAAAGTTCAATTATGTCCTTTTAACTCTGTCCCTCTGTATCATTTCAGTAGACTTAGGTGTTGGCATCCTGTACCTGAGCTACAACACTCATAACTCAAACAGACAAGCTGCAGCTACCTGTAACATTGTGCATGTGTAGCACCTTCACATTTGGAGAGATCAAAGAGTGGTGACTTCTAAGCAGTCTGCTTTACATTTGCCACAAGGCAAATGAGCCACCAGTACCAGGACTCAGTGCCACTCCATGCAATAGCCTATGCCTGCTCTGGGGCTCCCACAGAAGCTGCTTTCTCTGGCTTAGAATATGTAAGGTGGGCTCATATTTCTGGAAATATGCCTAGCACATGGTGAACTCCATAACACTAATCTAACTCACATACTAACCACACAGATATTTCAGTGACAGGAGCTGTACAACCTACTTGTAAGTAGATAACTAGAGGCTGCATGTCACTGCAGAGCCACCTGCTTAGGATGAACCCCTGTACTTCATGAATTTACACCAGGAGCTCATTAACAACTTAGTGCTGGGCTGCAAAGCTACTTTTTTTTTTTTTTCAGGAATATCCACTGTTATGTTCCCAGCAATCTGGTGGCCATCAATGCCTTGACGATAAACTGGAAATCTTCACCTTCTTCTGTCCTCACCTCTCAAATGACCCATGAAAGAGTCTTGGAGATCAAAGAAATCCTCTTCCATCCTTATCCTTCGGACAGAAAAACTGATGGGATTTAGCACCCATGTGGGAATATGAGCATTGGTAACTGGGGAGTGGTAGGGGTGGAAAATGGTTGGGGGAGGTGGTGTTGGAAGAACCCAGAAGATGAATTACCTGGGGAGGAGGTACATACTGAATTGTGGTTTCCATAGCAAGTGTGAGAAGACAGAAGAGAAATTACTTCCGCTGCCTCAAATAAAGATCAAGGAGTATTTGCATTCAAAAGGGCAGGGTTGTGCACATACCTCTTCAGTCACCTTTTAACTGGAAATCCTCACTAATTAATTGTTCTGCAAATTCTGTTTCTGCACATCATGTAACTGAAGGGCTTGCTTGTTTTTCCAGTACTGACCACGTGTTGCTTGCCCTTGCCTCTTGCTCTCCAAAGCCAAATAAAAAGTATAAGGGAATTAGGTGAGAAAACTAGGAGATTCTATAATATTTTTTTTAAAATCCTCCAATTCCAATATGTTAAAGTATGGGTCTATGTGCTACAGACAACCAAACAAAATGTCCAGTAAGAGTTGTCCATTGTTATTTCTACTTTTTTTTTTTCAATCAATTTAAGGCTTTATCTTGAATTCACTTAGCAACTTGTGGGCTTTTCACAGCACCTTAGGCAGACTGAAGTGGAGCTGATGAATAATCAGTGATGCAACAGCTGTTATCCAGAGATAACAGAGGACTTCAGGCTGCAGATGTGCATGGGGTCAAGGGAGACAATGTTGTGCATGAAAAAGTCATACAATGGAGTTCTGTGTATTTTCTTCAGATTTCAAGAACAAAGAAGCAATGATCTTTTGTCTGCTGCTGTCATTCCCTGCTTCACCATTAAGGTAGTTTTCTTTTTTTTCTTCTTCCTTAATAGGAGGTATTTGAAATAGACCCCTGTCAATCATGCCCTGGAAAGGATGAGCCCATCCATGAGCAGAAGCCTTTTTAAAAAAAGGTTTAAAAATAGTGTATGTCAAAGTATGTGGCAGTAAGGTTAACATAGTACTTCGGATACATATGATTCGGGCATATTTAGT
This sequence comes from Calyptomena viridis, assembly GCA_013390005.1. NCBI lineage: Eukaryota > Metazoa > Chordata > Aves > Passeriformes > Eurylaimidae > Calyptomena > Calyptomena viridis. Next base: position 68,602 of record WEIV01030201.1, read on the forward strand.
TCAAAGACAGGATTATTTTCCTTTCTATGTGCATTATTTCACCCAGCTCCCAGTGCAGCTGGGGTACAAGCACGGGGCAAGCGCTGTGCCTTGTCCTGCAGGACGTGCCGAGCTTGCCCCAGCCACGAGCAGCTCCCCCGCAGCAACCCGGAGGGGAGCAGGCAGCTCCTCCCAGCCTCCACTGCACTAGTGCCCAAACCTCTGAAATATCGCCGTGCCAGGTGAAAGCACGCAAAGACAAATTGTATAATGGTGTGCCACGGGGCCGGTTTGCCAGGAAAGTCAGCGCACCTCGCCTGAGGCCGAGTATAAACCTCTGTCTTCCTCTTGCCAGGAAGGAGTGCAGCTGCGAGGACAGGAACTCCGGAGCAGAGCTCTGTGCCAGCTGTGTGCCCAGAAGCAGGGCGTGCTGCCGCCTGCAACCCCCCAGCCCAGACTTCTGCCTGGAACCGGCCACAGGCTGCATCTCACGTTTGGCTGCCTCCCTGTCCCACATCCCCACCGCTCTGCCGTGGAATCATTATTTATTTCTCACCTGAGAGTCTTAATGAACTAATTACATTCTGACTGTTGGGATTTTTTTTTTAAGGAAGATGAACGCTCACAGATCGTCTCCCCAGCTAGGCAGGGGTGCACTCATCCTCTGTGGAGCACCGCTCATATTGCAGAGAGAGAGAGAGTTGTTGGTCTTAGTTGAGAAATGCGAGTGAGAGCACACAGCAGCTATGTTCCCAGCCCAACTTGTTATTTTTTATGGTTCCCATCCCCAACAGAGGACAATGGCTTCTGTTGCTCTTACAGTCCATGGGAAGCTGGTGTTTGACAGTACACTCCCAACACTTCAGTTTTGTTTTTCTGTTTGAGTTTTGTTTTACTGTTGTTAGGATTTTAGCTCTTTTTTGTTCTTGTTTTGGGGTTTTTTAATTGCCTTCTTCCCTCCTCCACACTTCATTCTTTTAGTATAGGGCTGCCACTCACCAGCTGTTCACAATTCCTTCACCCCTTCTGTTTTTCACTACCGCGCTACCATGACATAGACTCAAAGAACATTTTATTCCTTGCAGGAGGCTTCCCATCCCTACTGAATACATTTAATAAACATACTTTTTCCTCTCTTCCTACCTTTGAAGGAAGCTATCATATCTGTACTCCTCGCATAATTCAGATTGACCAATCTGTCATCCTCAAACTTGCTGAGTTTGATTTCTTGGCTGTTTTTAGATCCCGAAATGACTTATTTTTCTCTCTGCTTGACAGAAAAGCTCATCCACAAAGCGAGTACTCATTAAGTACTTCTCAACAAGAAGTTCACTCAGCAACTCAAACTGATCTCCTGTCCCTTGCCCTTTCCATTTTGTTTTCTGTAATTGGATTTTTCTTCTAGGCTGAAACTTGACCAAAAATCAGCACATTCCCACATATCAGTAGATAATACAGAAAAGAGGAAAACTGGGATGACATTGTGAAGTAATTGATTACATGAAAATTGTCTGCTCAAGGGAAGGAGAATAGCTATCTCTTGGTGATGTGCAGAGCATGGCAACTCCTACAGTTGCTAATGGGAGAAGAGGCTGCTGAGCTCCTCTCAGGAATATACTGTTCTAATTTGTAATTGACTTATTTGTTCACTTGTTTAAGAACTCATCTCTTAGGGCAGTGACTCTCAAAGACAGTAAGAGTGGCCTCATGTAGCCACTAGGGAATTCATTGCAGCCAGAAGACAAAAACTTGCTCTGATTGTTCAGTTCTGTTTTGACTTAAACTGTCAAAACTGGGGCCACCATTAATTTGCTGTGATGGCACATGACACAGCTGCTTGTCTTAGAGTCACAGGTTAGTCCTATCTCTCTTTTAGGCTCTTGGAGCAGGAGTGCCCAAGCTGCAGTTTAATGGACCATGTCAACTACTGTGCAAAGTCATTCTAACATCACACATTGGCATTGTTGCTCTAATGTTTCAGTTAAAAGCACTTTGAGAAGGAGCATGACAGGCTGCAGGGTGCTTCATGGCTCCAGAAGAAATAGGGACCATCAAACTGACAGAACAGACTTGCTCTCAGAGCATGTCTCTGTCAGTCTCTGCTCCCAGGTGACCATTGCCTTCTACTGTCTAGGTTTCCTGCCTCTGGCTTTCATGTTCCAGATCCATCCTTTGCCTGTGGAGCAACCTCATAGGTGTCAAAACAACCCTGAAGCCAGTTCTTCTAAGGAACTGGCCATGTTGGACTTCGTGTGCAAAAAAGATACCTCCAATGACTCCTAATCCAAGAGCCTCTCACGGCCAGATTGACTTAAAACCAAACTCTTTTAAAACAGATCCTATTAACGAGATGGCTTCTCTTTCATGGCTTATAGACAAGGACAAAATTAAATACCTGAAACATATTTATTTTCCAAAGGCAAAGTTGCAAAATATCACAAAATCAATGCACATATATTGATTATTTTACTAGTTTTATTACCTTCCTTTCTCGTCTTTTCCTTTAGTCCTTGTCCACCTTCTGGAGAAGCCAGTGCACAGGGAGAATCAGGAGCATGCTTCTGTGGTAGAAACTAAAGGGCAAAATTTTTCTCTTTTACTGCACAATGTACTATACTGTTCCCTTACTGTAACTGTTCCTCATATGAAACAGTGTTCTCTCTTGTAAATGTTTAGCTTTGTATTGTTTTTTTTAAATTATTTGTCAGCATAACATCAAATTCCTTGTTTTAACAGCCTCTCTCTAAAAGTCCAGCTCTGTAGAAGTATTTGCTTGTATTGCTTAAGACAGGACTGGCATGTGGTTCAAAACTTGTAAAAAATAACCCAAAAGGGCAAAAGAAACTTGAATGTTTTGGTTTTAAGGGAAAACATTGACCATGGACAAATATCAGTAATATCCTAACAGAGTGAAAAGAAGGTATTGATTTGCTATTGATAGTTTATATGAGAACCCCTTGCAAAAGGAAAACAGAGGAACCCTGAAATTTCTGAGACTTGACCAAGAAGTCGGTCAGAAATTTGTATAAGAAACTGCAGCCCAGGCAAAGTGAGGCATCCAGGAGAGATTGCAGGTGAGTTGAGTAACTCCTGATGAAAGAAAGTCAACAACAACCTGGGTAGACTAGAAGCAGCAGTGGGAAGCAGACTATTCTCAGGGGAAAGCTGGATGAGGCTCCTTGTACAAGAGGTGACAGCTCAGGACCAGTGAAGCATGGATAAGGAGATGCCAAAGGCTGGCATCTGAATCACTGTGTTTTAGGAAGAGAGTTTGAGCTTTCCAGCCTGGTAAGTCCTTTCAGTACTTGGACAGATAGTCCAGGCATGTGTGCATGATCTGTGTAGGACATGTGCAGGGGGCTGGGTTTGCTCTCCATGCACAGACTTGCAGTGTAGCATTCAGGCTATGTCTGTTGCTGCTTGAAACTCAGTTTGTCTTGTCCATGAATGCTGGTGAGTCTCCAGGATACACGTGGTGAAACTAACCAGGCCTGCAGCATCTGCAGTGGCTGGTGGAGGTTATTATCCTGCCTATGAACTATGAAATGCTCACCGTAAACCTGAGCAAAGCTCCTGGGAAAAACAAGTGCTGAATCTATGGCAGATGCCCTTGTTTGCCTGTGATGAAGGAACATGCTGCCGGCATCAGGCTGCAGTGCCTATCTCTGGCTGCTGACAGACCCCTTGTCTGCTGCCTCTGGTTCCTCTCAAGTAGGTGGTATGTGCGAGCAAAAGACAAAGGTGGCATAAATCCCTCTAAGCCTTACTTACTCCTCCTTGATGTGTAGAGGCTGAGTTCAAGACAACCAAGAAGGGATCTGTGGCCAGTTGGGACTTGGAGCCAAGACTCTTCTCAGGGGATGGGGAAGGCAGCCCTTCCTTTTCCTTCACTCTCTCCAGCAAAACAAAAATCAGGGCTTAATCTTTTTTAAGGGTCATTTTGGAGATCTCACTAAGACAGCTAAGCCAGTTGTGTCTGGCACTATAAATAAGGCTAAGGAAATTTAGAAGCTTCTAAGATAATGCAGCAGCTAAGCATATGTTTTGGGTTGTTTTGGGTTTTTTCTCAATTACTACTTTGTTTCTGCTTTTTAACAAAGGAGTCTCTTTTCCCCAAGTCAAAACCTCTTCTAGTTCACTTCCCTGCCCCACCCCAAACAGAATGTAATTAAATGAAGCTGTCTCAAAATATCTGCTTCATACTTCCTAATATGCCATTAAGAACCCATGTCTCCTATGGCGAGTTACTTTCAAGGATGAGACATACATCTGTTTTGCAGGATGCTGTGGGCTACTACTTGATGGGTGGGTGCCTCCAAGGCCATTGAGCTGCAAGTTCAGAATCTTCTAGGAAGCAAGTTCACCTTTATCCAGAACAGCTCCTGCTTTCAGCAGTGAAGGCAACTTACATACTGTGAAACCGCTGAAGAAAACCCAAAACCTAGAGGGTTTTTTTCCCTAATAATACTTCAGTTGGAAAATGCACCAAGTCAACAGCAGCATAAGGGCACAGAGCAGCAACACATGAGTGCCATATAGGGTGTTCTCAACTGTGAAATGATCTCCTCTCTATCAGAAAGGATGGTTTCTGACAATTTAAGCCTAAATATGATTTTACTAAATCTGTTTCATCTCGAATTCACTGTTTTACACCTATTTCTAGCACATATATGACACACTGATTAGAAGAGACAGCTGTGGTGGAGAAAACAAGCTGCAAAGTAACCGTGTCCGCTGGCTAACACTGAGCACAAGCGAGAAGCATGGCAGCTTGATTTTGAGCTTACCCTAAATCCTTTGCTCCCCCAGAAGTTCCAGGGTCTTGTGGCCAAGCTGAGCTTCTTCCAGGTGAGGAGAACGCTGGGGTAGAGGGCCAGGTCTGACAACTCCCCAGGGTTCGCCTGCATAAGCAGAAGGTCCGCAGTGACCCTGCTCTTTCACATGAGGGAGGGAGCTGTGGTGGGTGTAGCCTCAGTGCTTGCCAATCCATAGCTGTAAGACAATATTTTGTGCTTCTGTGGCACATTTGATATGATCAGCTTTGTTTTCAAGGACTGCTGTGGAGATTTGTCATCAACTTCTTCGTTGCATCGTCCTTCTTGCCTCCCTGCCCTCCTTGCCCCCTTATCGGTGCCCCTCCACCTTCCCCCTGCTCAATTGCACTCAACAAGACAGTCTGAATTTGCCATATCTACTTTTTTTTCTTTTACCCCTCTTTTGTCTTGTGGTAACAGCGTTTGGCATTTCCCGGACAGCCCGTACTCCATAAGGCCTCAGTGTCTGAATACGAGGACGGCTTGAACGTTGCCTGCTGAGACTGAAGAAGAACTTGAGTTAAAATAATCCTCTCTTTTGTTCCGCTTGGGTTGCTTTTTGTTTGCCTGACAGATGTTCGGCCCCTGTGCGTGTGCACGGAGCGGCTCCTGCGCCGGGCCCTCTGATCCGCCAGCTTATTGATTTCTGCCTATCTGTGCGGCTTGTCTCCAGCCCTTACAGATGCGAGGGCTGCGGCCCAGGCGGCAGCCCCTCTCCTTCACACACAAATAGGGCAATCCTCTATTGTGAGGGGGCCAGAGGAGGAGAGCCAGCCTCGCTCCCTCTTGAGCCATTGTGACAAATTCGGGCGGGTTTTGGGGGGCAGAGGGGAGATACATGTGAAGCACTGAGCCGTGATGCTACATTTCAACATGTTGTGACACACTACCATACAGGTGCCTGAGTAAATGGGAAGGAAGTGGCTGCATGCAGAAAGGCCTCAGAGCTTTGCACTGTGCCTGCGTGTTATCTCAAGTTCATATTTCAGTCATTTGACTAAGGAATATAAAGATCAAAGCTGTCTCCAGGGAAAACCTTGAAAACTGCAGTACTTGCTATTGCTCTGCTCCTCCTAAATGGCATTGCTGTCCACTGCTCCAAGTTTCACCGACTGACCGAACCATGCAGTCACTGCATGCAAGACTTTCATGTAATTAACAATCTTGTAAGCCCCATGTAATTCTTTTCTTCCATCTTGCTTTTTTAATGTTTGTTTTGGCTTGATTTTCTGTCTCCTGAGTAGTGTGTCAGGGTATTCTGCAAGAGAGGCACATTGCAGATCTATATCCACATTTTGGCATACAGCTGGAGGCTCACTTTGCTGTTTACAGCAGTTTGGCTTTTATTTAACCCTTGACATAAGTCTGTGGAGATCTGACCTGCTGCTATCTCTAGTGCTGTGCATGGAGTTGGAAAACAAGCCAGTTGTCTCTCTACATTAAGCCCATGCCTCTAGAAAGCAGTCATTGTGCATGCTGCCCACCACATCCCTGTGACAGCAGCTCTTCAATGGTGTCTGTAATGCACGTGCATAAAGGATGCACCCTCAAGAAACATCCCTTTCTCTGGGGTTAGGACAAAGGCTATTAGGGCAGCTCTAGGGCATGTATCTCTCACCATGCCAACCTTCTGCACCTACAGTGAGCTTGCTGTCTGCAGAGTAGCTCTCCTACTCCATACCAAGTTGCCCTGCCTTGTCTTCCTTCTTCTTAAAGCATATCTTTTATTGCTGTGCATGTTGGAGCCTCCAGAGCTATGACTGCATGGTGCCTAGGAATGGGATATCCTTTGGTTTCACTGATCCTACCACTACCAGGCACTATGTTATCATTTACCACCACAGTAGCTGGGCACTAATTTATTGAAAACTACCTAGCTATGTTTAAATTACCTGCTGTTTGACAGAATAGTTTACTCTGCAGAAACAAATACAGACATGTTTGTAATGCTACAGAGTTCATTTATTCTCCTCCTGAAGTGTTGCTCTTTGCTTACAAGGGTTAGGGTAGCTCAGTTTGGACTTGTTAAGGCAAAACTCCCACTGACATGTTGTGGTCTGTTGGATCTTCCCAAGAGGCTGTCAAGAGCTGGCAGCAATACTTCATATGGTGTTAAGTGATTTATACTAACATGAAAAGGAGACAGAGAGTTTGCAATCTGTGGTGGCCTGCGTTGTAGCTCCAGCTATGTTATGGTTACTGGACCTGAGACTGAAACCACAGTACAGTGCCTTCCAGTCTTTGGTGGAGGCTTCCCACCAACAGCTTACTGGGACAGGGCTCAGTCAGAGCTGATGGCAAAGGAGGTGTCTCTGTCTAACACTTCTTTGAATAAAGATTAGCAGGAGGCTGGGAAAAGAGACTCCAACAGCCTCCATAGGGCAGAGTAGATGTTCCACAAAGCCATATGAGCCCCTGCTGCCCACATCTCTCTCGGTGTACTACAGCAGGACCATAATGGTCTCCTTTACTCTCATGAGCAAGATGAACAAATTGTCCTCTTGGCCTCAGCTCAGGTGTTGAGATTTCCTTCTATGATGCATCATGCAGTCCAAGCGCAGTGTGTGTATGGGTCTTTAACTTAGGGAAAATAACATTGACAAGCCACAGAGGATTCAGTAGCCAGCAACTTTCATTACTCTCTTAGTTTTGGGTCCTCCTTGACACAAATGTAAAAATGAGGCAAAGTGGCTCATTTGGAAAGCAGAAGAGCTTTGTAAAATGCTCTCTGGTTTGACAAACAGGGCCTTGCCAAGCCCGCGGGACCTTCTATTTGATGTGTTCTTTCTTTCAGTGTCAAGAGAAGAGGACTGTAACTGCCGAGAATCACTCAATGCACACTCTGCAAAGGGAATTTTGTCTCGGAAGTGTCACCCAAACACGCCATTAATTGGATTGTGTCTTAGTGACATTTACAGTGTTGAACTCAGCATGCTAAAAACAAGTGATTTGAGACTAAGCATTCAGAGAACTTGCCCATAGCAAGCCGTGAGGATGCCCAGACTCCTAGTCCAAACCAGGAGGAACAGCACATGATGTATGAACAATTCCCCACTGGAAAATGGAGACAAAATTTTAAAATTCAGCTCCATTGATCCTCTGCAGTCAGGGTGTGGGTGATAAAAATTTCCAGTGGCTTGTGGGAAGGAAATGCCTTGTGGGTGTGGGAGGATCAGTGAATACAGCCGTGTGCATCGGTTGGTATCTGTAGGACAATGTAACGCACTGCCTTGTACAAGTGATTTTTGTACATGTGCATTTTTGCAAAGGCCATGCTATAACTCTGTGTAGGCACTGCTGGACCAATACTGTGGCAGTTATGTATAGCAGTTGTATCTCACAGATGATACCTGAAACCCAAGCTATGCCCATGCTGAGTGTTAGAAAGGGAAAAATCAGTATTTGGATTAATTCTTTTGACTTGTTACTGCCTTAACTCTCACAGCTTTTCCCCTTGCTCCACACAGCCTGTGGGTGATGTTGTTGTTTGCAGGGCTGTGTGCGAGCTATTCTGTGACTTTTCTTCAATAGCAGTTCTTTGAAATTCTGCTGCTTCTGTAATGGGGGTTGAGCACAGTTGCGTCACTGTTGTGATGGTCTGTCAAGCCATGTAATTGGGTTGTCTCATTAAAACTTACAATTGGCGTTTACAAGGCAGCAATCCTGTAGTCCAACACTGTAGCTAGAGCCACACTGGCTGACCAAGTTCCTGCATGTAGGTTGGAATGTGGATGGAAAACTGAATCTTTCGTGAACTCATTCCACAGCTTCTAAGATGAAACTTGAATGTATCAGACCGCCTCTGGCTCTACCTTCTCTGTAGTGAGACTAACTGGAGCAATTCAGTTCAAATCGACAAACAGGTGGCTTTTAGTCTCCAGTTCAGAGTCAAGGCTACTCTGGAGATCTCAAACTGGACACTCAAGGACCATCCACTAGTTGCTGTTGGAGAGCTTGACCCCTATGTTCTTTTTGTTAGCAAGAGTGTAAGGAAGAAATGGTGCGAGTAAAGGGCAGGTTTGTGTAGCCTCTAACAGAAACTAAATTCTTGGAGTAGCTCCAAGATGCATTTTGGCTTTGAATGGAAAAAATTTATGAAAAATCCTCTACCTGTGCAGGTCAAAATATTAGTGAAATCATTGCAAGTGCATTCTCTTATGAGAAGTCTATTTTTTGTTTTATTTTAATCTGAGCCAACTAGGCAAAAGGACCTCACTTAGGAGATGGACTCACTGTTGTTTTTTTATTTTAACTGCAGTGGTGACTTCTAACACCATAGTTAAATTTATCTGGGAGCATGAATTTGAGCTCAGAGCTCTAGGACTCTGCAGTGAATATGAGTGCAGCTTTCGCGCCAACACTGGGCTTAAACTAAACACAGGATTTAAACTAAACTGCCAGAAACCTCTCTTACATGTTTGTGGAGGAATTTTATGGGTTAAATTGAGCATGTGAATGCCTGCATATAGATACTGCTTTGGCCACTGTGACTCCCCAGCTGCTCAGAGAAGAGCATCTTGGTTGTTTGGTGCTTCACTGTGTTTGATGGAGAGTGTCCCTTTGACAGAGAAGCATTTTAACAGAGGTGAAGGGCACCACAGTCACTGACTTTAAAGGCTGTACAGCCAAACAAAATACATTGGATGGTTTAGATGCAATATCCTGCACTGAATCAAGAGTCTGTCTATTCAAGGCTGTAAGCTCAACAGCTCTGCACCGAAGGCCTGGAGAAATGAGGGGGAAATCAGGTTCTCATGTTCCTGCGGAAATACTTTCCTCTGTGATTGAGCACGTGCTCTGGCTGAAACAGGACAGCTGGTCAGGAGACACTGGCCACCAGCGTGACAGCTTCAAAGAGCTGAGGAGTGCAGATAAACTCTGTTATACACCGGTCTAACAAACGTGTAGCCTAAGCTGAGCCGTATATCACAGGGAACTTCACATGAGCTTATGTGAATTCTTCTCAGCATCACTTAACATGCCACAGAGTGTGGGCAGCAAGGTTTTCCTTCACCTACCTCACACAGCAATCACTGTGTTGGAGTTGTATGAGAAAAATCTCTCACCATTGAAATCTGGTTTGGTTGTGTTTTTTTAAAGAGCAGTTCAATGTAAAAAGCTCCCTTAAGTACCAGCTGAAAATACTTTGCATTACCCTTTAAAATACTTTTACTTCAAATTTTGTGGGCTAGCAAAGGGTAAGCACTTCTCTTGGCTTTTGTGAAAAGCCATGAAAACCTAAACTTTGTGACTTATTTTAAATCAGAGAAGTGAAACACAATGCATGGCTCATTCAAAGACAAATTATCTTTCATTTTTAAAAATCCCATCTAATTGTCATTAATCAAGCCATCCCCTGTGCTAATAAGATGGAGCCAGGGAATGGAATACCATTCCAGCTCAGGCAGCTGTTGTGCCTGTCAACCAGTTTCAAAATGCTTGGCAAAAGTTGTAAATGCAGTTCTAATGAGATCGGCTTGTCTGCAACTAGCAAACACATACCAGCCGCACCAAAATGTTTGTTTGCCGTGGGACTTAATGGAGATTGTGTTAACCGTTCTGCATTCAAGGGTACATGTCAAGAAAAGTTCAGACCAAGCACAAGGCAGTAACACTGGAATGCAGCTTTCTCCAAAGCGGTCACTTACATAAACCCTGAAAAAAAGCTTCCCACTCCTCTTCTTTCATGGCTTTTTGTTGTGGCTTTTCTTTTCCCCCATCAGGCCTCTTAACTTTCTGGTAACTCAGTGCATGAGGTTCTCTACATTGCTGCATAAGCAAGCTACAAATAGAGGTACATTTTCTGCTGGGATGCTTGAGGATGGGCTCCTGGTAGGGGACCAACTTTCAGGGTATTCTGCAGCATCTCTCACCTCCCAGGTACCCTCAGCTGTGTATGGCTCCATCGGCAGCTCAGGATGGTTGTGGAGAAGAGGTGCTCAGCAACAAGCAGCTCGATCGTCTACCAGGCCTGACTGGCGAGCTGATTAGAGCCAGTTTTTACAAAGCCTGGACACACAGAGAATTGGTCCTGTTCGGCTAAGCCACCTCAGGGGGCCAGGCACTGTAGGTGTCACACGTACCCACACCTGGATAGGGACCTTGGTGAATCAGCACATCAGTGACTTCTTGTAGAACCATCAAGGAAAGCACCAAGGTTGTGTGGCTGTAGAAAGCTAAGCAACGGAAATACCTAAGTTTCAGAGAAGTCAGGTCTCAGGAAAGACAAAACCACTTTTCCTCAACTGTGAAGTATCTATGGAACACTGCAACCTTCCACATGTTGTTCCTCTTCCTTGGCAGAAAGGGGAACCTTGATTTTTAAATTTCCTTTTCTGGTTGCTTTGAGCTGATGTGCAAAAGACTGGTTGAAGTTCTGGTACCGTGACTACTCTCTTGCCAGTACCCATTTAATGTGTGTCTTGTGCCAAAGAATATTAATTATTGTAGGCTACAATGAAGTCCATCCCTACCCCCATTTGAGCCTCTGAAATGAACAGAAGTTGAACTTTGCCAGCAACTGTTAGGAAAAGGGCCAAGAACAGCCTAAGAGGAAAGATACTCAGAACTTTGTGTTTGTTTTTTTCTGTTAAACCATGTTTTTGTAATTATGAATACTTTGTTGAAATTGCTTGGAAAAGGAAGTACACAGAAAACGGTCCATACAATTAAACTAACTACATAGTAGTGTTGAAAGAATATAAGGCTGGTCTCACTCTGTTGCACTCACACAGACAAAATCCCTTCTCAGATGGAATTTGGCTTGAGAAGACAGATCGGGAGACAAATCTTAGTTAACTTCAGGCTCATGTGCCTTATTGTCTGGTTTACAACTGCCCCAAATGGCCTAAAAGCAAAGGACATTCACACTAAACAAAAGCCATAGCTGAAAGAAAAAGAGGAATTTGAAAGCTGTCATTTCCAAATCCCTTCTACTCAGAAGCTGGTTCTTGAGTTGGGATCTCAGGAACCCTGAATAAGGCAGCAGTTATTTCATGCTCTCCAAAACTATCTTCTACTAGACTGGAAAGAAAAAGGACTACTTTATTTTGCTTGGATTCATGTCAATGTTGCTTTAATCAGTCCCCACTTGCTCCTGCCACTTCTCCTCAAGCTTAGGTTTGTAAAATCACAAATTGCTAAATTGAGATCACTTGCCAAAGCAAAGTTTTCTCTTCCTTTCCAGGATGGATGATTACAAGGTACCAAAAAAAGGTTTATCAAGTGTGGGAAATTACAACTATGTCCCCTAAGTAAATAAATAATATAAAGGAGTAAGGAGTAAGTTGCTGTAGGACCACTTCAAACTACTGTACTTCATATAGTGTTTTACAATTTCCATTTAAATGTTTTCCTCTAGTCAGCAGACTGCTCCTGACTCCCATCACATTAAGGCATATGTAATGTTAAAGGCATATCTTATTGTGAAAGGAAGAATGTCAACCTAGAGTGAGAAAGCTCAGTATTTGGTTTATGTAACAACATTTTATGATTCAGCCTCAAGAAATTCTTGGGTTTAGTTAAAAGCAAATTAAACTTATTCTCAAATGATACAGTGAACTAAGCTTTTAGGAGCATATACACAATATTTATGTCCTGTCCACCACTTTCACTTTCTACAGTAACAAGCCCCCTCCTCTGTACATAAAATAGATTTGATGCATAAACAATACTGCTGAAAACATGTCCAAAATAGGAAAGCAGACTTTGCTTTACAAACCTAGTTTTTAAGGCTGATTCTGACCTTGTACAGTTCCTTACATAAGCAAGTGTACACAACCATTTGGCTGAGATCAAAATAAAACCTCCCATCTCAACAAACAGCACTGCAAAGCACATTATAGTGGGAAACTGGTAAAGTATGTGTGACTATTCTTACCCTCCCCGTGTGCAATTCTGCTGAGGCTTACAACAGCAACTAACTATTGCCATCTTAAGGTGGCCCTTAGTATTGTTGCAGGTGAATTCAAGCTAGCTGCTCCTGCTACTGTGCCCTGATCAATACACCCTGCCACTTGCAAGTTCCCTTGGTGCCTCTTATCTGAAATGTTGGGATGTTTTAATGCTAACAAGCAAATAACCTCTAGCTGAGCAGCCTGTGAATACTTCTGTACTCACACATCTGTCACTCCTACAACTCCTCTCTCTGAGCACAAGCGGTGATGACATCAGAGCAGGGCATAGGGTAAGTTAAAAACATGGAAAATAAACCTACCCATACCACTGGTTCCAAACCCATCCACGGAGGGAGTGAACACAGTGCTATGTTCTTCTGTGAAAGAAATTGGGTATTTTCAGTCCAATGGACCTCTGAAAAAAGCTTCCTTTCCCTGCTGGTTTCTACATTAATTCATGTAGAAATGAGACAGTTCTTGTTTATTACCCTTCCCTTTACTGTTTAGGCCTTACATATCACAAACAGATGTGTCCTAAAAGCAGGCATGTCAACTTGTTACCCTCAGCTGCTTTTCTTTGCAACTGAAATATTTAGTTTCACAAAACTTCATCAACCTTGCATGAAACTCTAACAATCTGTTGTGAAACACCTGAGCAATTCAATACAAATCTGGTATCAAAGACAGCCAAGCTTAAGGTGTCTTAACTAAATTTTACAGAAGTAATGAAGCATGTATTTAATTTTGTATTGCTGATTTGTACTTTAAATAAGCACAAGCTTCTTGTTCTTAGAATTACTGCACTGTACAGTTTGTCAGCACAGGCAGCATACAGTTACACAGTCATTTATACAATCAACCTCGTCCATCTAAGATGACTTTTCCAAATAACGCTGAACATCCCCTTAAGTTACCTTAACATGTCTAGAAGTTCTGCTTTGCATGACCAAGTGACTTCAGCCCGTGTTACTCAGACTGAGATGCTGAGTGCCATTCTCATTGCAGAACTCACCAGGGATGAGCAATTCCCTCCTAACTCGGCCCAATACTGGCACCCAGTGGTCAAGTGCTTCCACGAACTCTTTGGGAATCGGCTGCTCTTCAAGTTACCACTCGGTGGATTTCTTGAACACAGCTAGTCTGTTTACATGCACTAGTTGATTATTGAGGTTGAAAATGCCACCCACCGTCTAGATTGTCTAGAAATCCAGAGACTACCATCACCGGTGAAGACTAGCCAGAGCTAGGAATAATGTACAGCACCCAAAATGCTGCACTGAAGAAAGACAGTCATGTCCAAACAGGAGACAAGGTTACCATAGGGTCAAGCACATGAGCAAAATTACCCTTTTAAGGAACAAGTATGGCACCTCAAGCAAGGAGGTATTTTGTATGTCCTTTTTAAAACAGGATGTGAATGGACTCCTGGGCAAGAGAAAACTACCTAGCCCTCAGTGACACAGCTCTCTTTTTCCTAAGGTCCTAGTACTCAAGCCAGTTTCCAGCAGTGTGATACAGCACATCAAACAAACTACACCTGATGAATTTCCCAAGAATCAAAACAACAAAAGGGCTAACAAAGCCCCCAGACATTAAAAGACAGTCAGAAATCTCCATACTAAGTTATTTTCCATCAGTAGCCAGAAAAGGATGATGCTTCAGATTTGGGGCATTAACAAAACAGAAACACGTAGAAGTGAGCCCAGATGCAGAGTCCCAGACTAAACTCTGAAAGATGCCATTTAACATTCTTCCCTCTTAATACAGTGAAATTGGTTTCAGGTGACCCATGCAGTCTCTGCAAATAAGTACACAGAAGTCAAATGTCAGGGTAGCATTCAGAAAGACAAAAGAGAAGATAGGAAAACCAAGTTTTGGAGAGCAGAGAAGCAAGCACAAACAGAACAAATGCTTTTCTCACTAAACCAAGTCTGAACTGAAAGCATTATCAGAATCATCTGTAAATCTAAATTTTAGTAAGTTTAAACTCCCCCATATTGCAGCATAAGGGATTGTGGGAAGGGGATTAAACTCACATTGCAATTAGACTGATCAACAGATTAAGATGAGATGAACAAAACTGACTTGTAACTTTTAGCTGCTTCCTTACCAGGAACTGCTCTGGTTTCTAAAAAACACTACCACTTCTAACAAGGACAGAAAATACTCAACATCACAGTAGTTAACTTCTTGAAAAAAAAATTTAATAGGACAAATGTTTTCATAACACAGGTAAGTTGTACATCATAGATTGCTTGTTTATAAGGGACCTGACTTAGTCTTTTCGTAATTGGACAGTTTGCTCTTTAATTCCATCTTTTGTGACAATGCAAATCTTAAGTGCATCCCCAGTGTACACATCTCTCTCAGCAGCAGAAATAAAGACATCCTTAACCAGCTGCAAAGCCTTTTCCAGGGTCAGAGGCAAATGTTCCACATTTTGCATGTTCTTGAAGCCAATCTAAGAAAAGAGGAAAAATGCATTTTAAAGAAAGTATGATCCATCCAGCATGAAAGCTGTTTCAGTCTCTGCACTAAAATGAACATTTAAACAAACTAAAAAGAAGAAATGGCTTGTCTGTTTTAAAAACCCAAAGCTGACAGAAGTGTTCCTCCACAGAGTTTACAGTTGAAAACTTTGCCAACATTGATATTCTTAGAAAAATAACAAGAAGTAGATCCGATATACAGCCAGCACAGCCTTTCATGCTCATTCAGCATATACAAGATCACAACGAACATTCAGATCTGAACTGACCTAATTCTTCAGAAACTTCTCACTGGGTTGGCAGTATCATAACTGCACACAAGCCCTTTCTGTCTAGTCATTTGTAGTTAGGAACATCTCCTAAAAGCAAATATTCTTCAACGTACTAGAATTCAAAAATAAATCTATATTGGAGCACATCTGGTCCAATAAATAGTGAATTTTAGCTGGTAATTTTAAGTGTCAGCTTAAGCATCATAACAGGCAAAACAGAAGAAGAGTAGCCTACTTTGCTTGAAACTAAGAAGCAATAAAGAACTATTTATGACAACTTTGTGTAGAAGGTATTTTATTTTCTTCAGTTAATAAAGTTCAAAACTAAGTCAAACATAATACTGAAAACATGTAGCTATTTAAATTAAAAAGAAAAAAGGAAATACTCTATTCCTTTCTCAGCTGGTAAGAGTTGAGTGTGCTTATTGCTTTAATAATTTTTTAAGCACAAAATTTGTGTTGACATCGGGTTCAACTGACCAAACACAAACACTGATGTCAGAGAATAAAACGAGTAAAACATGCTTTGATATTTCTTCCACTCAACCGTTAATAGCTTCAACTAATTACAAAAATAATCTTCATGTGTTTTTAGACAGATTTAACTGAATAAGTTTCTATCAATTTTAAATAAGAACATTATTAGAAAATTATATGAGTTGTACAAAACTGACATAGAGAAGTATATGTTAACTGATAAAACATACATACTAATTATATCTTCTTAATTTGGTATTATTTCATGCTAAGTCACAGGCATATTTATGTTATCAGCTAAGGGAAAAAAAAACCCAAACCAAAAAAACCCCCAAACAACTTCTATGAGAAACAGAACTCCCCCATTAAAACATTTATTTATCTTTTAAACAGGCACACGCTGTTAGTAACACTAAAATCCTGAATAGATCTCAAAGAAAAGCTTTGATTTCTCCTGAGAAAGTAATGCAACACAATTTATAAATGTATGGATTAACAGGGCCTACCTGTAACAGATTTAAAACTTCTCTCAAAAATAATATTCCCCAGAAGTAAAGCCACATTAATTTGAATGTTACAAATGTTTGTTGAGATAATGAAAAGTAAAAAAAAAACAAACAAAAAAACCCAACAAACTACTTTGTATGTACATCCAGCAAAGGTTGCAACATGGCACTTGCTGATCCACCTGCTTTGAAAGAATCTCTCTGGTATGAGCCCACAGGATCAAAGCTATACACTGCTCCCTTCCCTTGTAAAAAAAAAAAAAGTATGTACTAACAATTCAGAACGATTCTCAATACTGATAAGCATTTACAATGAAAACTCTCTTGACAAGCAGTGTCTGGAACACCACGGATTCCTGCAAACCTTCACCAAATGATACTGTTCAGACAGTAGGCTCACTATGGTTGTGGCCTGGTATGATATCCAAGGTTATCTTCTCTATTTAAGCTACAACCATGCTCCAACAGATGTTTTCTACAGAACTTACCACAGAAAAAGTGCTGATGTGCAATCAAAGCAGAAAAATGTGCTAGAGTATAGTGCTGCACAAAGAGCCCTGGGCATTCTAAGGCTAACATAAAGAAGCAGTTTAGACATCATCCTTGAACAATACAGTTCTTGAATTACCTCCAGAAAGCACCCATGTATGCCTCTGCATCGCACTCCCAGAACAAGGGATGATGCTCTGCTCTCTTACACACTTCCCTCTGGAGCCAGGCCAGCTTGTGCAAAGTTTACTGGCTTGCACTAACATCAGAGATGCAGACACACAGTAGCTCTGAAGCGTCAAGGTTTGATGAGGACGGGACCTGGCCAAGCCCAGCCTTTCTGTTCAGACAGGCTGCATTCGACTCAATGAACTGGCCAGTGCACTTAGCAGCACAGCACAGGAGCTGAACAGCCCTGAGAAAGCTAGCCAAATCAAAAATCAGTCTTGCTGGACCCAAATTAAGTCCATGCATGCAGACTTACACTCTGATTCTTATCAACTACTACAGCACCCTCATAATCTGAAATTCACCATTATGCTGGGCAGACTAATCCCGCTGCAGGCTACGTATCATAGACATGTCCTAGCAAGACTGGGAAAGTAGCATAACTTAATGGTAACAACAAACTGCAGGGAATGGCTGAAATTATCCAAACAAGACCCCCTCTGAGCTCCTTCTCAAAGCCTGAGAACACAGTATTTCAGCAACTTGACCAAATCACTGGACAAGAGCCCACTAAGTCCTGGAAGGGCTGTACATTAAACTACAGCTTCTGTGTAGAAGTCATGGTTTTCATTAGATGCTAGTTAAATTTAAAAATAACTGTGTAGAAACCCGTCTCTGGGAAAAAATCTTCATATTTAATAACCTCTACCACACTCACAGGTTTGGGTAAAATATATGTATTGTAATGCTTAAAGGTAGATGTTAGGAATAGGAAAACAAACTTTGTTATTCCATCAGTACACCTAGATGTAAAGGGATAGCTATCCACCCACAGAAATGCAGCTTTTGTTTGTTTTGTTTTTGTTTAAAGTCTTACCTTCTTCATCAAGTCCACCAATTATGTTGTAAACATAGTAGGGAAAGAAACGTCGAGAATAGAGGATTGTAGACAGCATTGCTGCAATAGCCCCAGTAGTCATGGTCTTGTTATTAGAATGCTTGTACATCTGCCAGTGGTAGAGCACATCCAAGAAGAAAGTCAAACACTAAATTTGACATTAAATCAGAATTACATTTTCTGTAACCTCTCTACAGAAGAATCTCATGTTAAGCAAGATTATTAATTAGAACGATTATTGAAAACATGCTGGTCTAAAAGTTAAAGCCTTCTTACAAGCCAAAAAATTAAATCTCCCCAAAGTTTTAAAATTAATAGATATTGCCTCATTAACATTCTCCTCTCCAGCTCTTCCATTCTTTAAATTTGTGATGTTACACTTACTAAGAACACAGCATCAACTTCCCCTGCCCGATCTTTCACTAGCGATACAGTTAAGGTACAAATGCTTGAAGAAAAACAGCAAAAACTGTATTTAAAACATATAATATTTTTGCTCTCAATATTAAGAATAAAAGTTTTTAAATACAGTAATATAAGTAGCTACCTTTAATCTTGCTTCAATAATTTTAGTAAGGGTAAGGCAATCACCATGGAAACCAGTGCATCCAATGACCGTTTGTTCTGTTCTGAAAAATGTAACATTTTGTTGCAGTTTTAGATTAGTATCAACTAGAGCATGTTTTTACACAGTAGGTTCGTATGAGAACACCACCAAAACGTATTTTCAGTTTTTCTAACACTATCAAAACCAGCTGTCTAACATGTAGTAACAGATCTGTGGTGTATGAAAGGTAACTGCAAACTACACCTTGGAGAGGACTCACTAAGCACAGGATCACACAGATGGCCGTCTTCAACCCACCCCTTTCTTCAACTGTCAGGAAGGCTGACAAAAAGTAATTCTTAATTTCTTCACCCACCCCTAACTCTATCTATGGCAATTCAATCTTGCTAGAGTATCTGTTTTACACCGGCAGCCACAGATCTCATCACTCGGTCCAAGTTTTTACTCCATCAGACCAGAAGGCTGCACTAAGCTTGTATGATGGTTATGTGATGTTTGTTGTGCCGGTGGCTTTCTGTGGCAGTGCAACAGAAGTCATTACAAGAGCTTAGCTCTGCTCAGTTTCAAAATGTTTCATGAACCCCAACCACAGGAACGCGTGCTTGAAATTTAAATTCTGCTAAATAGGAGTCTACAAACATTAACACATACACACTAACACCGAGCAGTCCTTCAGAAAATACCTTAAAACACAATCTTCTCTCAGCTCACCACTACAATTACACAAAGCCATTGTGTGCAGCATGTATACTGTATCACAGTAATTTTCATTTGGGCAGTATCAGAGAGTCAAAGACAGAGTAAGGAGTTAGACAAGAGACACATAAGTTCCTATGATCTTAGAAGAAAAAAAGAAATGTCTTCTGTAGCTGATGGCAGCCTACTAGACCTGGTACAGTCAAATGAATGTAAACGATATTTAGTTTTAAACCAAGGAGATAATACCTAGGTCAGTCAAGAAAAGCATAAAATGAGCATAAAGAGTTCAATAATGGAACTACTGACAGGTTTACCTTTCCCAAAACGAACACTTCTCCAAAGTGCCAGGTGGTTAACCAGAGATACACAGTACAACTGGCAGCAGTGAGCACACTTGCATACCAACACTAGGTACCCTGATGAAGCAGAATGATAAAACACAGGATTAAGTTTTGCTACAGTTAAAAGTTCTTCTGATTATCCAGCCAAAAAAAACCCAGAACAACCTAGCTTACGTTAAGCCTTGTATTATGGTAAAATAGTTCTGTTATCAGCTACTTCAAGAGCATATAATACCAGCTATATTTATAACATCACATCACATCTTGCATTACAGCATTGGTCAACATGACCCCAAAAATCTGCTTTGTTACTGTGCTTTTTTCCTAAGAATTCTGCTCAAAGTAGGAGGCAGCTGACATGGTCAGCAACACAAAGTTATCTTTCATTTATTTCAATTCTTGCAAGATCTGGACTTACAGCTTGTAGCATTTTGGACTGTCCCGGCAGTGAATTGCATAGCCTTCACTCAGCCGTGTGTCAGAGGCAACGACAGAAAAGTCTTCTCCAGCAATCGCCAGCACAGTCCTTAAAGAAGAGGATTGATATATCTTGACGTTCAGCACAAATATTTTCTTAGGCAATACAGAAACGGACTAGATAATAACTCTATATCCAGACTCATGTTTTGACAAGGATTTTATATTCCTTGCTATGTCTCCCACTATGCATATCCCTACATATGACTCAGGACCAACGGAAGAAAATGTAAGACACGATGAAGAAAATACATGTATGCGACCCTCTAATTTGACTAAAAACTGTAAGGAAACTTGATAACACAGAGTCTCTACACCAAGAAAGAACCAGACTCAGTAGACCAGGTGTTTCAGATGCCTGATAATGATTCACTCTTCTAAAACAAGCAAAATACTAAACAACAGTATCATTACACTTAAATTATCATCACTTTTTAAATCTGATGTTATCTTATTTACTTCCAAACCACCAGTTTTGTGATTGCCACAGGTGTACTACCATTAAGTAACACATTCCTTTTGAAAAACTGTTAGGCACCATAAGGAAAAAACCTAAGTAACAATATTCTGGCCAGATTCTGCCACCAACTTAGATGTGTAAAACATCACCTGCATTTAACAGTTACGGCAAGGCAGCGTTCAACACAGCTACACATTTACTAGAGACAGGGCGAGGAGCAATGGCCATAAACTAAAACATAAGTTCCACCTCAACGTGAAGAAGAACTTGTTCACATTGAGGGTGGCAGAGCACTGAACAGGTTGCCCAGGGAGGTCGTGCAGTCTCCCTCTCTGGAGATATTCAAAACCCTCCTGGACACGTTCCTGAGCTACCTGCTCTGGGAGACCCTGCCCTGGCAGCAGGGTTGGGCTGGATGATCTCCAGAGGTCCCTTCCAACCCTAACAATTCCGTGATACGATCATATCTGGGCTTCCTGAGCCACTACTGAGAAACAACCCCAAGGAGAACAAAAAGTGCTTATTTTAAGGCCGGTAAGTCTTAAGACCAGTAAATGTTTTAGGAGCCCGAGTGTGCCAAAAGCCACACGGACGTGCAAGAACACCCCGAAAGGCAGCACGGACCCAGGGCAAAGCAGAGCCCCGCTCCCCCCCGTGCTGCCCCTCTTTCCGTACAAGGAGGCGATCCTGAGGGGCGGCAAACCCGCACTGAGCACCGGGGGAAAGCGGGAGGGAGGCGCGGCGGCCGCAGCCCCACCGCCGCTCTCCCCAGGGCCCCGGGGTGCCTCGTCCTGCCCCGCTCCCTGCCCGCGGCTCCTCACCCTCCGTTGAAGGTGTAGGGCGAGAAGCGATAGTGCTGGACGGGCACGTCCAGCCCGTAGCCCATCTCAGGCCGGGAGGGCGCGTATCCCGCGGCGGACAACATCGCACCGGTGCTGTCTCACGGCGAAATGGCGGCACCGGAGGCGGAAGCGGAGCCGCTCGGGCACGGCAGCACCGCCTCCTCTCGGCTGCTCCGCCGGGCGGCGAGCGCCGTGCCTGGGCGGGCGGGAGGACGGCAGGGCCGCGATGGGAGCCGTGCTCGCCCCCTCCCTCCGCCGCCCCCGCCAGCAGCTCGGTGTGTGCCTGGGCTCCCCGGGCAACACCCGCATCGGTTTTTGCCCAGTCCAAGCGCTGCCGGCCCGTGTCTTCTGCGTGCCCGCTCATGGGAACACGCAGGTTGATAAGGAGCTGTGGTGAAGCCATGGAAGAGCTCCTTGGTTTTGGGCAGGTGGAGAGCAGAGTGGCTCCGGCTCTGTAGGAAGGAGCACCGTGAGAACCGCTGTGAAGAGCAAGGGTTGGAAATCATAGAATGGCTTGGGTTAGAAGGGACCTTCAGGATCATCGAGTCCCAACCCCTCTGCCATGGGCAGGGTCAGCTTTCACTAGACTGTGTGTCTCAGAGCTCCATCCAACCTGGCCTTGGAACACTGCCATGAATGGGGCACCCACAACGTCTCCAGGTAATTTGTTCCAGTACCTCACCACCCTCAGAGCAAAGAACTTCCTCCTAATACATAATCTAAACCTACTCTCTCAGTTTAAAGCCATTCCCCCTTATACTGTCACTACACACTGTTGTAAACAAATGTCTATCTTGTTTGTAGGCTCCCTTCAGGTACTGGAAGGCTGCAGTTAGGTCACCCTGGAGCCTTCTCTTGTCCACGTTGAACAATCCAAATTATCTCAGTCTTTTCTCGTACGATAGGTGCTTTCTCTCTCTAAGCATCTTGGTGGCCTTCTGCTGGACTCTCTCCAGCAGGTCCAGGCCTTTCTTGTGCTGAGGACCCCAGAGCTGACAGAGTACTTCAGACGGGAATCTCAACAGGTCCTTGAGGCGGGCCATGGGGTGCAGTGCCAGGCGCCGTGGCATGGGTGGAAACAAGCGGGAAGGGTTGAGGTAGAAGCTTGAAAAGGTGCTAGGGTAGAAGGACGGGGACAGGGAGATGCGGGGGATACATGGGGTGCTCTGGAGGAGAAGTGTGTCGCTCTGCTTGGGAAGCACAGCTGCAGTAGCTGCAGTCTCCATGGCCACCATGCACGGACAGTTGCACACCAGGGTGTAACTCTGCATAGCTACAATGTGGGGAACAACCTCCAGCACAGCCCCTGTGACCGGGTCTGGTGCACTGCAGTTAGGCACTACAAGAGTTAGTGAGGCTGGAAGGGACCACAGTGGGTCATCTGGTCCAACCTCCCTGCTCAGGCAGGGTCATCCTAGAGCACATGGCACAGGATTGTGTCCAGATGGTTCTTGAATATCTCCAGTGTGGGATGCTCCACAACCTCTCTGGGCATTCTGTTCCAGTGCTCAGTCACCCACACAATATTCCACCTCGTATTCAGGTGGAACTTCCTGTATATCGGTTTCTGCCCATTGCCTCGTCCTGTGGTTTGGCACCACCAAGAAGAGCCTGACTCCATCCTCTTGACTCCCACCCTTTAGACATTTGTACACATTGATGAAGTCCTGTCTCAGTCATCTCTGCTCGAGGGTGAACAGGCACAACTCCCTCAGCCTTTCCTCACAAGAGAGGTGCTCCAGTCCCTTAATCCCTGGACCTTCTCCAGGAGCTCCATGTCTCTCTTGAACCGAGGAGTCCAGAACTGGACACAGCACTCCAGTTGTGGCCTGACAAGAGCTGAGTAGAGGAGCAGGATCACCTCCCTCACCTGTTGGGAATGGTCTTCCTAATGCACCGCACCCCAGGATACCACTGGCATTCTTGGCCACAAGGGCACACTACTGGCTCATGTACAGCTTGTTGTCCACCAGGACCCACAGGTCTTTCTCTGCAGAGCTATTTTGTAGCTGCTCAGCCCCCAGCCTGTACTGGTGCATGGGGTTATTCCTTCCCAGGTGCAGGTCCCTGCACTTGCCCTTGTTGAATTTCAGAAGGTTCTTCCTGCGAAGGTTCTTCTCCCATAGCATACTCCTGGAAAAGCTGGCAGCCCATGGCTTGGACAGGTGCACCCTTGACTGGGTTAAGAACTGGCTGGATGGCCGGGCCCAGAGAGTGAATGGTGTCACATCCAATTGGCAGCCAGTCACTAGCAGTGTCCCCCAGGGATCAGTGTTGGGCCCAGTCCTGATTAATATCTTTACTGATAATCTGGATGAGGGGATTTAGTCTGCCATTAGCAAGTTTGCAGAGGACACCAAGTCGGGTGGGAGTGTCGATCTGCTGGAGGGTAGGAAGGCTCTGCAGAGGGACCTGGACAGAGGGGCCAAATCCAATGGTGTAAGGTTCAACAAGACTAAGTGCCAGGTCCTACACTTTGGCCACAACAACCCCCTGCAGCACTACAGGCTGGGGACAGAGTGGATGGAGAGCAGCCAGGCAGAAAGGGACCTGGGGGTGCTGGTTGACAGCAGGATGAACTTGAGCCAGCAGTGTGCCCAGGAAGGCAAATGGCATCCTGGCCTGTGTCAGGAATAGTGTGGCCAGCAGGAC
>WEIV01030201.1:93240-108655 GCA_013390005.1 Calyptomena viridis
CTGCGCGGTGCCGGGGCCGGTGTGGGATGGGCAGCGAGGGGGGCTGGAGGTCGCCGGGAGACAGTGGGCGCTGCTGTGAGGTTGGGGAGAGAGACCGAAAGGGGCCTCGGGGGTGGGTCGGGGCCTCCTCCGTGGTGTGTCCTGCTTCTGGACTCTGTTCCCTGCGCCGAAACGTTGCCCAGCGTTTGTAGTGGAGATCCGGGGCAGCCGCGTTAGGTGGTTACAAGATGGACCTCTGCGTACACGGTGTCCTCGCCGCAGGCTCTGGCATGCCTGGTATCCAGGCTTCTTTCTAAACAGCTGGGCTCTCGAGGACTTGACTTTATTTCTTCCAGGGTAATGCTTAGGCTTCTAATGTGCCCCTGTCTCCAGGCTGTAAAACCTGGGTGCTCTGCTTGATACCTTCGATGGGGGTAAAGATCATAATATCTTCTGGTCCTGGGGGAAAAAAAGCAGGCCTTTTTAGCTGCAGCATAAATATTAATCTAATTCTGAGCTCTCGTATCTTAAAAAAAAAAAAAAGGCCGAATAAGCTTTCTTCAGATTTTGAGGTAGCCATCCTCCAGCTTGAAATGACCTTGAGTATTTCTAGGCAATAGTTAAGAAACTTACAAATTAGTTGAAAAATATTTTGTGTCGTTGATATCGACATTTAAATTCTTCACCTTTGTTATTTCCGTAACACAGCAACAGAGGTATAGTTAAAAAAATAAAATAAAATCATGTGTACATTTCACTTGTGTACCTGAAATTGGTTTTCACGTATTTATTTTATTTTTCATAAAGCGAATGTCATTGTTATTTGAAATGTTAGTACTTTATTTTATGGAATTGGATGAAAGAGGTTTTCTTAGTTCCGATTTGACCAGTGATGCTTTTCTCATAGAGGAAAAAAAATTTCTGAAAGCCCAAGCCTAAAATGACCAGGAAGAGACTTACAAGCGATGTGTCAGTAAGCATGTGGATTAGTAGTCAGGGGAATTAAATTCTAAAAAAATCTGCGCTTTTCCATCTAAAGCAAAGCTTGGAGTAGAACGAGCATTAACAGCTTGAGCTGTTTGTGCAGAAGGGTTTTGTTAGACAGAGGCCTATCCGTGTGAGTCAGGTAACCTGCCAGGGACTTCAGCAGAATCACACTGCAAAGTTTCTACAGAGTGCACCTGAAAAAGGTTATTTTTATGGATTGTGCATGTGCGTGTGCATACGCGTGAATGTTCTTACATGTATTTATACGTGGGTGTGTGTCTCTTATCTGAGTCAGCAGCTCATAGGCTGGCTTTTCATTTTATGTTTAGATATTATTCACAAGATATTACTCTTTTTCTTTTCAGGCTTTGGTTAGTGTTTTAGACTCATATTTCTCTGGAGCTGATGTTTTCCTAACACTTTCAGCTTGGCTTTAAAAGCTACTTTGGTGGAATGTTTTAAATGGTTAAAAACCCTCTAGGATTTGAAGTTTATTTGAATTAGTTGAAGGAAATACTTCTGGCCTCACCAAAGAAATAACTGGAATCATGGATCAGAACAACAGTTTGCCACCCTACGCTCAAGGCTTAGCCTCCCCTCAGGTAAAAGGAAATGATTTAAGATGCAACTGTGTTTTCCATTTCTTGCATGTAACTTAAGGTTTCTTTGTTTGCAGATCTGAAAATTCTGCTAGGTATCAGATAATACTAGTATAAAGCAGAATTTTAAAACCATCAGTGTGTATATCCAGAGGTATAAGAAACATGCATATGTACATGGGTTTCCTCTAAATCAAAACATGACTGACAAGTTGGAAAGATTAATTTAATATTGGTGGTAGCCCTGTAAACTATGTACATAATGGATTGTTGCTGGGCTAAGAGTGTATTTGGTACAATGGGCGCAGTCTGTGTCCAAACAGTTGCAAATTAAATTCTGGGTCAGAGTTAAGACGTACTTGCAAGGTAGTATGAGAAACTTGTCAGATCCCCAGAGATAATGTTTCATTCTGTGAAACGTCTGCATTTCCAATGACTTTCTGTTTTTAACATGTTGCTACTATATGCTGCAGGTTTGGTATGATCAACTCAACTTGCATAGATTTATTCTTAGACTCCTTCTGAAAACTTTGTCTCTAAAAACCATAACGGACTCAACATGATCTGTGGTTTCTGTTTCATGTTTCCTTCTGCAGGGTGCAATGACTCCAGGAATTCCAATTTTTAGCCCGATGATGCCATATGGCACAGGACTGACACCGCAGCCTGTCCAGAGCACCAACAGTCTGTCTATTTTAGAGGAACAGCAGCGGCAGCAGCAGCAGCAACAAGCAGCACAGCAGTCTACATCACAGCAAGCAACACAGGGAACATCTGGTCAAACTCCCCAGCTCTTCCATTCACAGACTCTTACCACAGCCCCTTTACCTGGAACCACACCTCTGTACCCCTCTCCAATGACTCCAATGACTCCAATAACTCCTGCAACACCGGCGTCAGAGAGTTCTGGGATAGTGCCACAACTACAGTGAGTGCCTCATGTGTTAGTGCATCACGTCCTTTCTCAGACAGCCCTGTTAAGGCTTAGGACCAAAGTCACATCAGGAATTGGGTAGTGCATTTTGGTGGAAAGGATGGTCCTGAGAATTATGGGTCTCCTGTAGCAGTATGAGTAATTTTTGCTTTTATTTTTGAGTTCCCTTCATTACTAAACCAGTTGGTAATATAAACAGTTTCTTAGTGATTTGTCAACTGTACATCTTTTAAGCATACCAGTGGAGGGTGTTAGATGTGTCTTTATTTAACACCATTGTAACTTTTAACTCTGTGCACCTTAGGAGTTCTTCATGTTCCTTTTTCTAGTGCATGGCTAGTGCTGAATTTGTAAGAAGGGAAGAAAACCCTAGAATTAGTTCTAAGTTTAGGCATGAAAGTATTTTCACTGAACTTTGGTTTGAAAAAGACTTTTTCAGAAATTTAAGGCAGGGACAAAGAGAAATGGTCGATAAGATGAATTGGGAGAGTAGTTTCTATATTTCTCTGGTTTTGTGGGTTTTTTTTTTCCTCCCCATTGAAAACCTTTAAATTTTAAGGTTTTCCCAGAACATAGGATTTTGTATCTAGGAGCTTATTTTAGAGACCTGCTATCCAATCTCTTGGCAATGGATTTACCTCCTGGGTCATTCCCACTTAGTTCTGCACCTTCCTCCTCAAAGGGCATAGCAAGGAAAATTTCAGATGGTGCTACCTCATTTTCTCCTGTTTCCAGCAGCTTTTCTGATTGTGGTGAGGGCTCTCAGAATCAAGAATTTCTCCTGCAAAACTGATACAGAGATTCTTCTCATGGAATGCTTTTCATCAGCTGGCAGATAAGGAGGAATCACTACTGCCCTACAAAAGGAGGTTCCTGAGCCAAAACACTGCTCAGTGCTCTAACAGTAGGAAAGATGTCATTTAAATTCACTTAGAGAAACAAAATAATAAAAAAATAAAATCAATTAAGCTTGATTAAAAATGAGGAAGACACATGAATTCCTTATTGTCTTTTTAATGTATTTCTCTGACCTGTCTTCAGGAATATTGTGTCCACAGTGAATCTTGGTTGCAAACTTGACCTAAAAACTATTGCGCTTCGTGCCCGAAATGCTGAATATAATCCCAAGGTAAGAGAAACGTATTAGAGTTCATCTGTAAAACATACATCAGAGGTTATGGCTGCAGGTTGCTGCAGTTGACTGGAAAAGCTGCCTGCAATAGATGCAGGCATAGATGCAGGCATAGATGCTATAGATAATAGATGCTATAGATAAAAAAGAAATCTNTGACTGAAAAATTGACTGCAATAGATGCAGTTCTATGCTATAGATAAAAAAGAAATCTTAAATAAACCGAGAACATTCTGTCAAATTAGTAAAAAGCATTTTTATACTGAGGTACCTGTGGTTTGCAGCAGGTTATAAGTCAGTCGATTTACAAAGAACCTAACCTTAACAGTGTAGGACACTGGCTAAACTTTTTGTGGTAGAACTGGCCTCTGCTGCTGTTGATGTGGGCATGGTCGTTCTCTATACTCTGTGGCTGCTTCCACCTAGCTGTTCCCCTGGAATTCTTGTGGTCACGGTACAGTCACTCGTTTTTTATAGTTTTGATTCCCCTCTGTTCCCTCGTGTTCTCCCCCAGTATTCCTGCCACTTCATTGCTTCTCATGCCTTAAATTTGGTGCAACAACAAAGTGAAATTGATTTTTTTGCGTATCGACTTCTAAGTTGCCTGCTACTGCTAAATGGTAGTCTGTTAAACTGGGGGGGTTTTTTAGCTTGGGAAGCTTTGAACAACAGCAGAGGGCCTGGAGCGTTAAATCAGGAAAATTATGTTGCTTCATTTTTCCTTTGGGTGGCTCCTCTTGGAAATGTTATCTTTGCAACCACAGTGGCTGGACTGTCATAAAAGTTTAGATGTTGTGTAGTTGGATTGGCTTGCCTTGGGAAGGCTTCAGTTTTCTTGGAGCGTAGGGGTTTTTTATTTTAGTATTTAGGATTTTCCTGCAGTTTACCTGAACTCTGCTCTCAAAGGTTAAAGCACACATGCAGACATATGTGATAAATAACTGTTACTGTGAGTTTATACCAGTGATGCTGTTACATAATTGTGAGTAAGATATTAGTGCAGCAAAAATTTGAGCATGCCATGGCAACTCCTAAGGTAGGGGGGTAGGTGGCTGTGTAAAACTTGTAGGCTAGAATAATCAATACAAAACACAGTTTTCCATGTCAGAGAGAAAGGAGAGTTATGTAACACACTCCTGACGTTTAGTCAGTAAGTTCATCTGTCAAAGAAAGATGTTGCTTGGCTATTGGTTGGTATACCAAGATGCTGCTTGCTATTATTTAAGACATATTTTGACAAATGTGCTGTTGGGTAACCCACGCCACCGCCTTGGTTATGGCAGCAGAACAATTCATGGGACTGCATGGTGAGCTGGTCCGAGTTAAATATAACAAACAAGGGTTTGTGTGTGCTTGTGCCCACATCAGTTTCCAGTATCTCTTGCTTCAAGGAGTTTAAGAATATTTGGAAATGCTTACTTAATGTAAAAAGGTAGAGCTAACTGAGCTGCTATGTCCTACTGTGGTAGCTGAGGTGACTTCTGTTTACACAGAACTTTGATCTCCAGCTGATCTGTATGCTGGTATTGTAACACTGTCCACATTTTTTAAGACACAGAAACAAAGCAGATCATAAAATATTGGTAGATAGTCTTCCATCCTTCTTAGATAAAATTTCAAAACCTTTGGAGGAAATTTTTTAAATTTATTTTTAAAATTATCCCTGTTGCTCTGATGCAATTGTTAGCATTATTTATATGTTGCATATAGAGTCATGAGATGAACTTAGTAAAATAGCAATGCAATGGTAAATATCCTTCCTGCCTGGCTCTACCCTGCGCTGTGTTTAAAGCTACTTATGATTTAAGCATTTCAAGTAAACTTTGAGGGATCTGTAAGTATGTTTGAACTTAATATTTCTTTGCGTTACAGTGTAACTTGCTACTTAGATGGTGCAGTTTTGGTTTTAATGTAATGATTACAGCAATACATCACTAATAGTCTCAACGCTCACATTTCAGCGTTTTGCTGCTGTTATTATGAGAATAAGAGAACCACGTACTACTGCACTGATATTCAGCTCTGGAAAAATGGTGTGCACAGGAGCCAAAAGGTATGTTTAGGCACTACAAGAAAGTAATTCAGGCTGTCTTTTCCATTTACCATTATGCTTTAGAAGAAATATTATTTATATATGTATAGATCGAAGTTGTACAACTAATCTTGCTTCACAGTTACTTCAAATAATACACATTTTTATGCAAAATGTCTTTTCATGACTGAAGGGACTTCCCAACTAAAGGCAAAACAGTAGTTCTGTTTCTGAGGCTCTTTCATCCAGTTTGATAAACCAGTTTGCAGAGGTTATTATATTCAGTTTTTTGGCTTTGCAGTTACCTGGGGCTTTTCCTAACAATTTAAAAAATTCAGTGACTGTGCACTGGAACTGCTTAAACTGTAGGGGCAGTGGAAGAAGGATTTTATATTTGAATAGTGTTGTTCATCACAGGACAAGAGCTGCAAGTCTCTGGTCCCTGTGGTCTGATTTTGCTTAGTTCTTAACATGATCATTGAAGCACAAAAATTGAAAACTAAATATAACTCCAGTGGGCAGGAGAGCAATTCTGCTTTGAAGAAGTCTGCTAGAAATCCAGAAGGAATAAACTAATGAGCAGAGATAAATGAATGGAGCTGTAGAGGAAAACGCTTTCTCTGCCTGGTGACACTTGAAGTTCTTGTTTTCCTCTGCAGCAGGAGCAACCAGATCCACAGCTGTTTACAAACCTGAAACAAACTGAACTCTGCAACAGCATGTAAGGCTGTGCAGTTGTGTTAAACCCATGCTTAAATGCCTGGGCTCGGTCAAGCAGAGGATTTTGGCAGTTGACAGATTTTTATAGAAATATTTCTAGCAGTAGTAATTCAAAGTTCTATGCTGAAAACATACCTAACAGTTTTCATGTTCCATTTGAGGGATTCTGCTCAATATGTTAAAAACTTGAAATATATAGATCTCTAATTTACTGTTTTGTGCCCCATAAACAGCGAATGCAACACTAATGGTGTCCAGGATCCTATTACCAAAATCAGCAGGAAAACCAGTGCTACTTGTTCATTTTGGATGTAAAAATTTCGCATGTGACCTCGTCTTTCCCTCCACACAGACATTTTTCTCCTGGTTAGATACTTGTGGTTTAATGCTGTTTGCTTCAAGGAATACTTACCTGAGGCAGTAATATGGATATCCTTTTCTCACTTCAGTGAGGAGCAATCCAGACTGGCAGCAAGGAAGTATGCAAGAGTTGTTCAGAAACTGGGGTTTCCTGCAAAATTTTTGGATTTTAAAATCCAGAACATGGTGGGCAGCTGTGATGTGAAATTTCCTATCAGACTGGAAGGATTGGTACTCACACACCAGCAGTTCAGCAGGTAAAAAAAGGCTTGCTTATGTTTCATTCTTACTGCATACTACCTAGATTAGAGAGTGACATCTGTTCAGACTATTCCCTTGCACCACAGGGAAATCCGCATCTTTGTTCCCATCTCTGCACTGCTGCAGGTGTAGCTGAGGCTGCCTGATAGGAACCCCTCAAAATGATCTTCCCTACTACTCTCTCCAAGTTTCAGTGAAGTCTACATCTGTTCTGCCCAGTCCTGCAGAATATAGAGTGGAACATGTGTTTGCAAGCATGTTTAAACACTGTCAACTCTCTTCTCTTACAGCTATGAGCCGGAATTGTTTCCTGGCTTAATCTACAGAATGATCAAGCCAAGAATTGTACTGCTTATTTTTGTTTCTGGAAAAGTGGTTTTAACTGGTAAGTCAATACAGTATCTTACTCCAGTAGGTGAGATTTAGACTGTACTATAGAGAACCCACAGGGATGTGTAAGCTTCCAGGTACTTCCCTTTAAAGATAACAGTACTGAAAAAGAAGAGTTAGTATTCTGTGGATGATGTTAAGGAAATTTCCCTCTCCAATCATCCAGGAGCCACTCTGGAAGTCACACCCACATCACCTGCACTAGGACCAAAGCCTGTTGGCATTGGGCTGCTCTGACAGGTGCCCCACTTGACTTCCTACACACCCCCACACTCCCACAGCTGGTTTCCTTTCCAGCTCAACTCCGGGTTTCCTCCCATAGGAGAGTCTCAGATGTCCAGATAGTTTAATCTTGGTGCAATAATAACACTTTGAGCTAGGTGCTGAGGAGGAGGGACCCTGAACAAAGGAATTTATATGGTTTTATACCCTTGCAGTCTGTCTGGGGTCTTCCAGCTGAGTCCTAGGCTCCTGCTGTGTCTCTGAGTGTCCAGTCAACTGGTTTGACACCAGTCTCGGTGTCCTTTGTTATGCAGAGGGTCAGCAGTTCACGGCCTCTTGCCTGGGGGTCCTGCCACACACGGCTCAACCTGCAGCTCAGCGCTGCAGCTGCACACCGAGTTACCTGCACTGTGTATGTGTGCTCCTTAACAGATGAGAATGCACAAAGCAACAGCACGTTTGGCTAGATCCATATGAACAATGATCATGAATCCCAGTGAAGTGTGCAGGTGCCCAAAAACCTGTAAGACTGCAGGTAATCTTGCTGGCAAAATCTGAAAGACTATTTCTGTGGGTTGAGTACGTGTGACTGAGCTAGCTGTTCTTTGGCAGCTTGGCTGCAGGCTGCTGCCATTCTCCCACGATACAGCAGCCAAAGAAGAGAGAGATACCTTAGCTCTAGGACCTCAACCTCAGGCACTCCACCTACACTGTTCCTTTTCCTTCATGCTTTGTCTTGCTATGGAGAAAAAACCCACAAGGCTTGCAGACAAAAGAAGGATCGTGTCCCTGCAGTATGGGGAACTGGCAGGCCTCTGCAGCAGTCTCCACTGCCAGACCTCCCTCTCCCAGATGTCCACACTTAAAACAAAAAGTTCCATCGGTTTGGCCTTTCTGCAGAAATATCCTGCAGGGCTGTGCTATGTCATTGGGTCTCCCCTGGAAATTATGTATAGGGAAATCCCATTTGCAAGTATAGCATCTGCACAGAGATTCTGATGAAAGTTTGAACATTTGTGAGAATAAACTGTGAGAAGGCTGATAATGTATGCTCTTTATGAAATCTGTTTAGAAGAAGATTGTGAAAATAAGGATTTATGGATATGCATAGGTTTTATGTAGAGTCACATTCAAATAAACATTCTAAAAACTAAACTAAAGTATTAAGTGAAAGGTACACACTAACTTAATTCCCTCTTTTTTTCCCCAGGTGCTAAAGTACGAGCAGAAATCTATGAAGCATTTGAAAACATCTATCCTATTTTAAAGGGATTCAGAAAGACAACGTAACAGTTTTTACATGTTTCAGAGAAATCAGGGGTATATTTTAAAAGGTATTGTGTACGGCACAGCAGTAACAAGAGACGGACTTACAGTGCAACTGCAACACCAGGACTTGGCCTATTTCCCAGTTAGTGCCTACTTCCCTGATGCTCAAGGGGAACTGTATTCTTGAATATGTCTGCTGAGTTACTGTGAGTTGCTTTACTGGGCTGTTCTTGGAGCAGTCCCTCCGATTTTTATTTATATTCTAGCTTTTAAATAGTTTTAATGCCAGTTCTATTAATAGAAAATCTGTAAGTTGGTTTAAAGACAAATGCAACTGTGTCACTCAGTGTATAAACCACTTAAATTGCCATGTATATATGTTTTAAGTTCCTTCCATAAGACCACGGTTTTTATAATTTTCAGAACTTTAGCTTTTAATTTTTTTCAATTTTAAATTTCTTTGGTGCCAGACACATTCCCTCTTTCCAGTATTAAGCAAGATA
The DNA here is from genome assembly GCA_013390005.1 of Calyptomena viridis. NCBI lineage: Eukaryota > Metazoa > Chordata > Aves > Passeriformes > Eurylaimidae > Calyptomena > Calyptomena viridis. Next base: position 102,629 of record WEIV01030201.1, read on the forward strand.
GAATAAATTTATTAATGAAAATGGCTTACTGTACATATATATATAATATATACCTTTCTTCTCTTTCCTTCTTCAACTCCACATGTACAATAAACCCTGTTTCTACAACTATGGGAACTGTCTTAATAAATTTTAAAATTACCCAGCTGGTAGAGTGAAATACATTGTGGGTTTTTTTTAAATTTAATCTGTATTTTTTAATAGCACATGCACTAGCGTAAGTGACTTGTCATTTTGAGAGAATCTTAATAATGCTCTGGCTTGCTTACCAGCAGTCACATCCTTGGCAACGTTTACCTTGAATATTTCCAATATGTTAAAGCAAAAGACTGGTTAAAGAAGTTTGTGTTCAAGTATGTGTTGCCTTATGTTCAACAGATGGGATTTAGGCAAGTCTTAAATAGTTACACTTAACTGAATTGGAACAAAAGATCCCTGCTTAACTTCTAGAATTTCTTTAAATTACTTCTGTATTTTACCAGCTACTACAGTCTCACTATATTAGTGTTCCTGTAAAATGTCAAAGCCCTAGTCAGTATGTACATAATCTGCCTTCTGAACCATGCTTGAAGCTTCATGGGCTGTGAACTAAAAATAAACTTTTTTTTTCTTCAGTAAATTTACAGGAATAGTAACCTCTCTCTGGCTTGCATGTTATTTCAAACAACTTTCATCTAAAACTAATGTAAACTGTGGTCTCGTTAATAAGTTGGTGTTTCATTCCAGACAAAACAAAGTTTTGGCTGGCTTTGATACTGCTTCTTTTGCAAATCCCGAGTGACCTTAGTCTTCAGTCTTCTCTCTACACCTGTGCTTCTCCAGGAGTTTATTAATTGGTCTCATGGTTCTTAACAGAAAGATGCTGTTTAATAATGTAGCTGTGCCAGGATAAGTTCAAGATACTCAAGGACTGCATCACCTTCAGTGCCACACCACTCTGTGCTGAGAGCTCACAAACATCTGTGAGGGCTCTTGACTATAATTGTATGACTGCCCATGCTTTTGCAAGGCAAAAACAGTTGCCAACGAAGCTGTTTACAGGTACAGCACTCCCTGCCTGCTCATTTGAGTATTTTCAACACCTAAATGATTTCAAAACCCCCAGTGGGCCTAGGACTTTCACAAAATCACTTTCAGAGTCGCTGGCAAGTGGCCATGAATGGTTGGAGCAGGATAAGGGAATATATAACTGCCATCAATTCTATACTGACACACACGAAAAAGCCTTTCTGCAGCTGTAGATACAGCCACAGGAGTAGTTAACTACCACAGTAACCTCAGCATTATGTTTTCACCTTTCTCTTGCCCCAGCTATATAGCTGTAAAATAGCAGAAGAATCCCTGTGGAGGGCACTTATTTTTAAACTTTACCGAAGATGGCAGACTTAAGATACAATTCAGCTTGAAAATCTGCTGCTATGGGCAGTATGTAATAAGACAAACGTGTTCTGGTGTGGCTGACATTGTTTAAACTGCTTCTACACCATTTCTGCACTATTTCTGCATGGGGCTAATAGTTGTAAGTCAGAAAAAAACAAATCTTGTGCTTTTTATCTTGAGTAACCACTCAGTCAGAACATATAACAACTGCCAAGCTACATTCAGTGCACTTGTTGAGAAAGTGGATTTAAGTTCCACAGCAAAAAGCTATGCAGCTTTGTCTTAGCTATGATTCCTGAACAGCTCCTGACCATAAGCACTCAAGTGAGTTAACAGTAGTCTGCTTTTCTCTGAATGAATGCTTATTTTTGAGTAGCACAAAGAAAATCCTGACAGACAACAATCTTTAAGTTTTTGAAGTTCTGTCACCACCAAAAGATAAATTTCACCAATCCAAAAGTTTTTCATCTTTATTTAAACATTGAGAAATGAGATTTAAAACGAAACTCACTGAACAAACACATCTAACTTCATTACTATGTTGAAGTAAAAGCTCCTCTGGAGCACAAGAGAGAGGCTGTCAAGGTCTAGTTATAGCAGTTTTACCACGGTTACCAGTGACTTTAGTTCAACTACCTGTTTGCACAGTGCAGAGATGCAATGAAAAAAGGTATTTCATTTAGATGATTCAGCTTAGTGAAATATGGCCCAGGGAATGGTCTTGTTTCCATATGAACTCTTCCAGGTATTCGTTTCCCCCACCGCAGTTGTCAGCACAAGTGTACACCACCAGCGTTCCCCAGTCAATGCTCTCTCCAAGGCTGTCAACCTGAAGGTGGTTCAGGAGCTGTGGCATAATCTTGAAGGAAAAACAAAAGGTTTAGAGGCAGGCCACAGCTTTCTCCCCTCTCCCTGCTTCTCTTCCTGAAGAAGGGGCCTGCATTTGGTGTAAGACAATTTATGTTCTTTTACACCAAAAGCCCAATTGAAGCAACCGTGTATACAGCAGCTCAAAATAAATTTGGAATTCCCAACTTACTTTATCTATAGAATTTTTATTTGACCTTATAAGCCTTGCCCGAATTGTGAGCCTCACTCAATTTGAAATTACCTTCATAACTCTGGTTTGCCTTTGCATGACATTAAGTGTATTCACCATACTTACACCTCCAGCATTCAAAATTCTGAATACTTCCAGCCAGACATATTTACAATTTACATTGTGAAGGCCTTTTATTTTTTTGAAATATGTTACTTGTTACTGTTACTTAAGAGCTGGTTCTATATCCACAAGTGCACCGTTTTATGGACAGTGCAAATTACCTGATGGGAACCTACGTTCTGTATGTGAAATTCTTCTGGGAAAAGCAGTTACAATAGGTACATAAAGACCCTGTGCTATCATTTAGCATAGTTAGTTTGTAGCAACTTCAACCTCGTTGCTCTAATTACAAGCCAACACCTATAAAATTAGATCCTGTTCCGAGTCTGAAATACATTACCTGTATTATTTTTAAATGAGTTTACATACCTGGAATTCAAAAATCCGTTTGGCACCACATAAACAGTTTGGGATATCTTTTTCTTCAGGTCTGTTTTCACCTGACACCCAGATTGGGCCTTCTCCTCCTCTGCAGTATCTAATAATCTGAAATAGAGCATAAAAGTTTTAAGTTCTTGTGACTGTCTCTTCATCTTGGTTTAAAATTGGTATTTAGTGACATAGAGAAAGCTGTAGATGGCTCAGAATAAGGCCAGTGCATTTAAGTAATAACCATGGCAAAACACTGTTTGCAAATGTGGTATTCTAAATAATGTGGGTCATTTATATGGGTTCTCTCTAATGTACAAATCATACAAGTATTCATATCACATTTTTTCAGTGATCCAGGGGTACACTGCAAGGACTGGTATTTCCCTAATTAAGTGACCCAGAAATATGAGGTCATATATGTTCAAGTCTTGAGATGGAAAAGGAGCAGCTTGATAATTAGCACACAGAACTGCACATAAAGTCAGGAACCCAGTTCTTTCTGTTACTCCATTTTGCATCTAAACGTGAGTGGATTGTCTTAATGTCCAAGAAGAAGGTTATTTTCAGACATATCCATAGTTTTTCTGTTACTAGCAAATTGGGCATTAGCAACAGGATGCTTTGGGAGATCAGTCAGTACAGGAATGGTCAGAGAGTGGCAATGCAAATACCTAAAGCAGAGAAGGGGACAGACTCAAGTCTCCTCCTTTCTGAGTATGTACAGTAACCTCTCAGATACCAAGAAAATCATGGAGAGAATTTCTTCTTCCTTCACCACTTTCATGGATTTAGGCCTGTGTTTCCTCTGAATGGAACCAGGGACCATGCTTTTGTTTGACAACGTGACTCTCTTCAGCTTCTGGTAATAGCAATAAATAGCACGGGGGGAGATTTCTGTTTGAAGCAGAAATTTTAAAGCCATTGCTAATTTGTTCAAGCTTAAGGAAAAGCCAAACCACCCGCCACTGCAGCTAGTGACAATGACAGAGCTCTTCTCTGCAGTTTTTGCTCTGCTGAGAGGGAAAACCAACAGGGCCACAGGCTGGGAAATACAGGCTGGGCAATAGTGCAGTGGTTCACCATGTCCTTTGGTTAGAACCACGTCACAGGATGGCCTGTCCTTCCCATGCTCTGGGGGCTTCAGCACCCCTGTGCCATCTCATCCTGACCAATTTCTGTTTAAGGTAGATGAGCAGGTGCTAAATTTGTACTTCATGAAGTAAGTTGTGCACGTAAGGAAGAAGAGGGCGTGCTGATTAAGTATGTGGAGGGTGAGGAGGCATCCCCATTTCCAACTAGGCACAAAAGGCAGTGCTGTGTCAGAAGTGCTAAGTTCTAAGGCCACCCCATCTTCCGACCTGCTCTGGTTCAGCAGCTACTTGTTCTTTAAACATTTGGAAGATCTTGTCTTCTTCAGTCTCACATTTTGCCATTGCTTCCAATGTCTCTTCATCTAGGGATTGAAGTGTTTCACCTAAACAAGAAAAAAGAAAAACAAAAGTTACAGGCTAATAATACAAGAAAATAAAAAATTAAGAACTATATTAGCACCTGTAAATGCATTTTGTTTCACAGATCATTCCTGGCATTTCTTTAAGATATTTTGTTTTTGTGGAGTGTTAAGATTCGATCACACACAGGTCCATTTACCAGTTTTAGTTGCATTTCCTGTCACTACTGGAACAGGAAGCAATTAATTTATTAAAGTTTATGGCTCCCTGTGGGTATCACTAAGACTGCAGAACCTTCATGATATGACATTTTCAGCTTCTAGCACTGAACAGTTACACAACAACGTCCACGTCAACTTGGGGTGCTAAACAGTCTTGGGACAGTTTTGGACCACAGCAAGGGACAGTTGGGAACCCAGCATCCCTCCCCTGCAACACCACAAATTCTCCACCCTGACTGTTCAAAGCCAGTGTGGTCACTGCAAACAGGTCATGAATTTGGGGGAAGCAGGGAGGAAGAGGCCTGCACTTCAACTTCTTAATTCAAGGCCAATTAAAATAGCCTCGAAACAGTTTTGTTCTAGCAGAGACAAGGAGATTTTTAATATTTTCCATAAATTAAGACAAATGGAACCAAGTCAAGACAATCTAACCCAATCTCCCAATTCCAACAGCATCCAGCAGCAGGATCTCACTGTCCTTTCTTTCTCACATGAGTTGTTCTGTAGCTGCAGGAAGCACGTAGGGACACAGTGTAACTCCAATCTACCTGCAGCAACATCTGCTTCAACAGCTCCTGGGGACAGGGCTTAGTAAACCTCCCCTGCAAAAGCAACTTACATTACAGGAAGTCTACAACAATTATATTCACAAAGGAGTGCCGATTTAGCCTTTTTTCACCAGTAGTTTACAATGAAGACTTAACAATCACCGTATTTTATATTTTAAAGACATGACACAGGCTTCATTGTGAAGAATTGCGGGATTTTATTTCTGACCTGCACTGCCTGTAGCTCCAAGTTGCTCTTGTTCTTTCGGGTCCTTTGACGTATGCACAGCTCCTTGTTTATCATCAGGATCTACAGTGCTGTCATCAGGGAATTCTGGTTCCTCAGGTTCTATCAAAATTTCATATTCTGGAAAAAGGAATTCATTATGCTCTGGAATTGCATCCGCCGAGTCATCTACGAAATAGAAAACAGGTACTACTTCACAACTGTCATCTCTTATTTCATGTCCTTCTCCCCAAAAGCTGCAAAGCAAAGTAACATAGCAAAAACACAGCACAAACGTTGCATGAACAAGAACGATTTACAACACTGCTAGACCTGACTTGAAGGTAAGAAACACATTATATTAAGGTCAGTAGAAAGCTACGATAGGTGTCACGTTGCTTTGAATCTCTGTAAACCCAAGTGATGCAGAAGGCAGACTGAACACCGTTAGCAGCGGCATTTTAAAACGCAAATCCTGTAGTCTGGCAGCTCGGTTTCTGAGCAGGCAAGGTTTCCACGAGCGCATCAAGCACACCCACAGTATTTAACCACACACGAACACGTGTTTCAGGTTTTCCCCGTCTCGGAGGACTCCGATGGCCCCGGACTCACTCACCTCCGTCCCCGCGCTGCCCGCAGGAGCGGCGGTGCCCGCGCCGCCAGTCCA
>WEIV01030201.1:109084-130384 GCA_013390005.1 Calyptomena viridis
CGCCCCGGCTCCGCCCCCCCCGCGCGCCTGTCCCGGCTTCGGTCCTGCGGGAAGACTTTGAAAAATACCCCCAAAACGTGGAAGGAGCACTGAGCTCCCCAGTCAGAGACGGCGGGGGGGGGAAGAGATGACAGACACGTTAACGACACTGCTTTAATTCAGTGTTTAAATATAACATTCATGAAGTAATTAAAATAATGCCGAGTTGCCTTAAAAAAACCCCAAACCAACCAACCGAACAAAAAATACCAAAACACAAAACCCAGCACAATTAGCAGTCCTGGTTATTGCCCAAGGTTTGATTGGTGCTCTTAATTCCTTATGAATGCCTTGCCTTGCATTTAAGCCAGCCAGCAACATTTTTTTCTAAATATTAATAGCAAGTCTTTCAATTCCCTCTTACACTTTCACATTCATGAAATATTTGAAACCAATCACATTCCTTGTTACAAGTCTAGAAAAATGTATTTAGGTAGCGATTACTGTTCACACCTCTTTAAATATTTATCAAAAAAAAAAAAAGATCATGTTTAATTTGTTTTAAAAAACAAAAGACAGTGAGGATACAAATACAACTCTAACCCTCACAGCAGCAACTCCTAAGTGGTCACAGAGAGCTGCCTGGCTGAAGAACATCTCTTTGCCTCCCACACTTGCAGGCTGGCTGGGCAAGAGGGGAACCCTGCTCACTCCTGTCCCTGCCCCAGAGGAGCAGTGGTCCGTGTTCTCAGCAGGCACTGACATCCACTCACAGCATCAGGGACCACTTAGAGTCGTGCAGCCACAGGTTTCCGTACAGGTATCCGAGCATCTAACCAAAAAAAAAAAAAGGTACACACCTCTGATCAACATGCTATAAACACCACGCCCTTAAACTACTTCTTACTTCATTTCTTTTGGTCAGTGGGTTGCACAGTATGTGAGATAAAGAAAGGAGATTCACAGCAGCAGCCAATGACAGCAGAAAAAGTATTGTAAAAAAAAAAAAAAAAGAATACCACAGTTAAATGTTTACTAATGTTTAGTTTACAGTTAAATCTATGGAATTACTAGGGGAAAAGCACTACTTCTAATGTATGTGCATTGTCCAAAAGGAATTTATAACTGGAGGAGCTCCCTTCAAATTAATTAGAGAACACTTACCAAACATGTCCAGGATTTTACTAACAGCCTCTTGATTTACAATGTAAGTGAACCCATTTGACCTGTAATTAAAAGAAACAAAAACAACTTTATTAAATGAATATTTCTTAGTCCAGTCATTTCTACACAAATAGTCTGAATTCAAACATTTTCATAATTACATAATATTTTTCATCCTACCAGCATACATACTAATATTAAATTTAAGGACATGACAGATTTCTACTCAAGAAATTAAATGGTTTCTTTATCCTTTCTCTTGTTCACAGTCCCCATGTCCTTCTGTTCCCTTTATTTTAACTAGGGACAACTGCAGGAAGAGAACAATTGTTTGTTTTCAATCATATATTTTTCAAGACTCTCTCTGAAACCAAATCAAATGTTCATCTGATGCCAAATTTTGTTGCAGTCCCATTTATTCCTTTTACTTGAAAGGGGAATTTAACTATAAAGATCTATCTAGCCTAGTGCCATGGCAGGGAACGTAACAACTACATACTTTGTGCACTTTTCAAGAGCTTTACAAACTTTAACCTACCCACTTCCTGAACAGAGGCATAAGGAAATAGCTCAGGGTCAGCAGCTGCCAACTGTGTTCTGTGAAGCACCCAAGACAGTGCAGATATTTGTTATATCAGGGACTTCCATGGTCATACTCTTAAACACACAACATAAATTAAGCACCACAACATAAATTAATTTGGTAACACGATAGTGTGTATCACTGTACTTTTGTATAGTAAGTGGATTTTAATCTTAGGCCTAGAAACTATGAACTGTGTTAGAAGACTTGAACGATCAAGCTTTCAGTTAAATTGTTTGGAGATGTCAGTGCTGAACTCCCCCCAAACTAGCAGTATTCCTGATTATTGCTCACATTGCCTGACAAGGCTTATTGTACCACACAGAGTGATTCTTCTTCACAAATAAGCAGTGCTACCCTTTCTGCTTATCAGAGCCTTGGGAGAAATTTTGAAAACCAAAAGGTAAAAGGAGTCAAAAGTTAATAAGCTAATGAATTTTTTTGCTAAGTCACATGGGAAGGACCATGAGGAATGTGCCATTCTGCTTCTAGAACATGTACAGAGAAGAACTACCAGGTCTTCACCATGACTCCAGTAAATCCAGTCAACTTCCATCTGATTGGTGCTCAGGCAGTTGGGGTTCTGCTCTTTCACTTCATACTGAGAGCTCAGACATTAAGAATTGCTACTAAGACTACACACTGACTTCTACAGACCAAAAAGCCAACACTGGTGTTGCTTACATTTTCTTTTTCTTCACTGCACCTAGTTGCACAAGAGCTGCTAAGGCATTTTTCTGCATGTCAGAAGACAGCGCTTCATAACACTGCGTAACCCCTACGGAAAAAGCAGAAACACAACTCAATTTTTTAAGGTTTTCTATTAACAGGTTACTCTTGTAAAATGATATTGCATAACAGCTGTACACACCCTTCTCAAGAAGCTGAAAAACAAAGTTCCGGACTCCGGGTATAAACTGCTTCTCAGTAAATGCTTCTTTCATTTCCTTTGAGAGGTATCTGAAAATTAACTAACATTTTAAAGAAAATCAGCATTCCTTTTTCTTTTGATTGTCAGCTTGTTATGAATTACAAATGAACTTGTCCTTGCCAGTAATACTATTCCACTTTGAAAAGTGTAGGGGAGAAACTCAAAAGGGCATCTGAAAGCTTTATTACTGTTTTACAGGCATGTAAAGCAGTATTTTCTATAGTATTTCTATAGTATTTTCTGTAATAGTTACCTTAGACATTAATTTAACATTTCTGCTTTCACAGTCAAAAACAGCTTAATTTTTTTACAGCAGTATTTGCTTTACAGATGGGAAAAACTGGGCATACTAGTACAGTTCAGCCCAAGTCACACACCAGATCACTAACAGATTCAACTATGTTAAATATCTGCAGTCCCACCAATCCTATGCTCACATACTCAAGATTTTAGCCTCCTGGGCTTGTATACATTGCTTAATACAGGAATGTAAGCATTTAATCTTATTAAAACCTTGGAAAACCAAAATAATTTAAAGAGCTCTGGAAGCAATTAATGACTCCCATAAAAGCTATCAGATAGGAGATGCAAATGCATTTCCACACCTTCCAGGACAGCCCACATAAAATTAAGCAAGAGCACCTTGTAAAAAAGAACAATGAACCTGGCAGCAGCACACTCCCTATGAAGCTCAAAAACCCACAATGAGCCATCACATTACAAGGAAGTTACTGCTTTAGTATATTGGACAAGGCTGAGCCAAAAGCTAAAATCAGGATCCCAGGGAGAGGGTGGTGTTTTACTGCTATTTCTTAACTCTTGCACTACCCAGCCATGGAAACAGCCACTATTTATACTGCAGAAGTGTCACAGCTGTCCTAGTTTCCCCACAAAACACGGGGCAGGGGAAAAGGTAATTTTCTGAAGGACGACATACCTGGTAACCTTCCACGAAAGGTCTGAACATAGCTGACAAGAAAGACACTGTAACACTGCCTTTGTCAGTGGGGTAGATCTCCTGTTGACTAGTCTGAATGGCATCACATTTTGTGAGTAGAAAACATCCTTCCTCAAAATCCTGGATGAGAGATGCATAACTGAAATTTTAACATTTACAGGAAGTGCATTTCCCACAAAATCATCAATAAAAAACCACAACAGGTACCACTTCCATTTCTGAACTCCGTTCTCAAGAGACTTGAACCAAAATTTTCCTGTCTACCAGAAACACCCTTACAAAAAGGCAATGAGAACATGTTCTTAAACACAGCAGTATCTCAATGCACAACAGGCGTTTGGCACAAACAAAGTGGCTGTGGCTGCTATTGCAGCCTGAGCTCTCTCGGGATTTTGTCAAAATAGGGTCAGGTTGTCTGGTTTAGTTTTTTTCCTGTGAGTGTTTCTTATTTATTTACCTATCTTTTAAGTAAGTGTTTGCCTTTATCTCACGTCCACTGTTTGCAATAAATGATAATACAGTTCACTGACCTGCTCTCTACCAAAGAGACAACGAAATGGCCAAAAAGTACAAATTATGGAAATGTCAATGACAAAATCATTTTACTGCCAGTATGGGCATAAGGGGGAGGGGACACATGCACAGATAACACAAGGGGATGGCACATAGGACAGACACATGAACAAATAGAGGGGTAGAGGGGTAAGAGATCTCTTAACACTATTGCAACTCTTTCATCTGACTCCAGTAAACTCAGTCATAGTCAGCCACCTTCCTGTTCCCTATGTTCTGCTACTTCAAAAAGCCTACAAGAGGCAACAATTGCTAATAAATTAAACAGTGACAATCAGCCTTTTAAAAAGGCCCAATTCTATATAAACATTTATGAGATTTCAATACAGTCACAAACCTTGAATATTCTGATAAAAATTGTATCTTTTCCAATGCAGGAAAGATCACAACTATCACCGTCAGATATTTGGCATTAGCATTAGTAAAAATCACATGTAATCAGTTTAAAATCCAAATAAAAAACTCCACATGGACCTAACAATTTGTATTGGGTATGATGTTGAACCAGTTTTTTTACTGATAAACTTGTTCTCACCTGCATTTCAAGCTGGCTGGACAAGAGCCAGCTCCAGCTCAGCAGGTTTCTATAGAAAGTGACTGAGCAAGTCCTGCAGAGAACAAGCGATGCCCTCAGTTTCCCCAGCTTGCCTGTGTCCAGCTGTGCTAGGGGTGCACACAGGCACACTGAGCCCTGTGACAAGGCAGTATGCAGGAAAAAATACTGGCTTTGTCTGAGTGATGATTGCACAGTGCAGGAGGTGGAATGAGGGGAAGCTTTTCAAGCAAGCAGGATGCAACTGAAGCTTCCTTAAGACTCTAAGATGGACACTGTTATGCCATTAGGAAAGTTCTCACTTCAAAAACCTTCACAGGCTGCATCCCTCATTGTGCTCACAATGTACTACCTGACTCTCCATGAGATGAATGCCAGGAATAAAAAGCTCAAAGGGGCTCAACCATGAAGGATCAAAATATTTTAAAGAAAGTCTACCAATGCACAGGAACCTTCAGAGTTCAAGGCCTAAGAGGAACATTAGCCATTGTATGAACACTACAGGGGCAGACAGTGCCATGCAGTGCAGCCAGGGGGAGGTGGGTACAGAGGCACACTTGAACAGCCAAGGCACAGGGTGTTGTCAGGCCTCTGGGTAGCCCGGCCATCACAGACCACACACATGGATGGAGCTACACAAAGCAACCAACCACGGCAGCACGAGAAAGAGAATAATCACACAGAGGACAAGAGGTACTTAAGTTTAGAATTGCATACTCTATTTGTCAAGGATAACAAGGGCATAAACCAGTCAATAGTTAATTGGCAGAATACCTATAGTTTAACTTTCCCAAAGAGCAGCAGCGCCCCTCTGCCACACAGTCTGCAAGAGCTTTTAGGAAAAGTTACCCTGGTGAACCCCCAATGAGAATCCCAGTTTTGTTTCTGTGCTTACAGAACATACCCACTCTGCGATAGAAATCAATTAAATCTACATTAACACTTTTTTCTTCGCAGCCCCAGGTCTTTTTCAAAACTGCAAAGCAAGAGGGCACTTCATTTAAGTATTTTTTATCTGTGCTGGAAGACTGGTAGCTTTATGCAAAAAACCCAGACTTCTGCTACAGTTCATTTTAATAGTTCCGAATTGGGCAATTTCAGGATTTTTAGTTTTTTATTGGAATGGGAAAAAAAAAAAAGATTGCTATTGAAACCTCGTGGATTCAGACAATATTTTGCAACTAACCAAATGACCCTCTTTTAAATTCTCCCTCCCACTCAGATCAAGGTCACTCCGCTGTAGGTGTTTATCATAAAGCACTTGTTCAGCAGAGCCCTGAAATCAGACGCTACTTTAGTTGTCTGCACTACTATCAGTATTTTTGTATAAAGAATGTTTTTACCTTCAGTGAAATGCCAGGAAAGAAGATGAACTCATCGGAAAAAACATCTCTCAAGAAGCTAAAGCAGCTATAGACTTCCTCTGAAAAAAGAATATTGTAAAGTGCTGTTGTTTAAAAACATAATTTAAAACATGCAAGTGAAAAGCCATTTACTCCTTACTTGAGAGAGTACTTACTTCAAATAAAATAGGGACTTGACATTAAAAGCATATATACATATACAGAAGAACCCATCACAACAGAACAGCAAGTACTTAAAGAACTTGATTCAACTGTTGACAAAATGGAAGAGCAGAGGGTTGTAGCTTCTCAGAACACGCATTAAATGCCACATAATCAGATGCTGCAAAAAGTTAAGGTAAGAATTCTGCAAGGCTTCTTTAAGTACCAAGTATTGGAAAACACATACTTCAGAAGACATAGTTGGAAGAAAGACTGAGAACTGACTGCACTGTATGCAAGCATGAGCTGTGTGCAATTTGTAATGTAGGAACTGAGATCAGCTCACCCTCTCAGCAGAATACACCCTACTTTCAAAGGTATCGGCAGAATATACCCTACTTTTCAAAGACAAGCAAAATACCCCCATGCCCTCCCAATACATCCACCTTATGCCACGGGCCTGTTCCCAAGTGTAACAGCCTCAGATACCTCCCTCTAGCAGTCACAGGAACCTTGTGCTCCTCTCACAGCTGATGGCACATGGAGCAAAGCCAGCAGATTCTCAGAGCCCAAATGTACCTTTTCTGAAGCTGCGTGTCATCTGCAAGGCAAGTGCCACCAGAGATGGACGCACAAACACGTTCAGCAGCTGGTTTCTGTATGTGGCACACATGAGGATGGCCAGTGCATGCTTAAAGACAATTTCCCCTACGGCTCCATCTTCCATTCCTTTGTCATTTAGGACCACGTGACCATCGACAAGTCGAGCAATGTTGGAATGCAGGGTGAGGCCAGACAGGACTGCTTTTTTGGCACACAGGTTATCTAACAGGAAAATGCAACACTCAGGAAGATGCAAAAGGGAGCATAACTCTACTGAAACAGACTAAAATGCACCAGTCTTTCATTAAGTTTTATCACTGAAGACCAATTATTACACCAAACATTCAGTTTGAAAGATGCTCCAAAATAATCCATACCAGGAATTGGCAGTCTAGGCATAATATGACGTTGAGAGAAGTAATTTCAGACATTTCTCTAATTAAAACACTTTAAATTCAAACGTTTTAAATGCTTCCACTTGCTAATAATGACAAATGCTTCCTTTGTCTCTGGAAAAAGTATTCTGAGCCTCCAAATAAAAAGAGGATAGATCAGTTTGATGGATACATTTATCAGTAAGGAAGCAGAGACCACAACTCTGCTCAGGCATTTCTGTCACTACAAATTTTGAATCTCATGTACAGGTCTTTATAACCCTTTTCATCAGCTCTCATACACAAGGAAGGCTTCATCCCAAATTAAATTTACAGAAATCCTAAAATAAGTTTTGTAACATAACATACGTGCTCAATAAGAAACTGGACTGTACTTAAACCCAAATCTCTTCTTGTTGTGTAAGACAATCCTTTTAAAATGCCTCAAGCAAGGAAGCATACAGGTTGCAGCTTTTTTTTAAAAAAACAAAGTTCTTTCAAGGCAGGCATGAGTGTCACAAACCTGTGGGCCCGTGGTCAGTGTGAAACATGGCGAACTTTATTCAGATCAAGAGCAGCATCTCCACTCTTGAAAATATACTCACCTTTTAAGAACACCTTATGCTTCAAACACTACCAAAGCATTCCTTGCATCAAACTGGAAGCAATTTGGTAAGTAAGGAAAGAAGCAATAAAAACTTCTTACTGAACACTTAAATACTCTGCATGCTCACAGCACCACAAACATATCACATTAATATAGTCTCTGACAGAAAAAAACCACCATATTCTTTTCCTTTAATACAGACCTCATGTAGAATCTCCTTGCATCTTATTTAATCCTTCACCCCACTTTGTTGCAGTTTTGCTAAAGCTCCCAAGTGTCTCAATGAAATAGGAAGCAGAAGCCTGAGCAAGTAATTTTGCAGTTCCTGTTTTGAATATAAAATTTCTAACAGCCAAACAAATGTTCTGCCTGTAACAACCAATTTGCATCACAAAAGGAAGAAACAACTAGCTGTCAACTAGCTGTTCGGAGAAAGAAGAATTGACAGGGTACATGTAGTTGCTGACATCACCAAATTAGCCTTTAAAATGTATTTATTCTTTCAGATTATTGACAATCCAAACCAAAACAACAAATCCTGTTTCTATGCAACTGATGCCTCAAGCACAGCCAGCACACTCCAACAAAATCTGCTCAGTTATTATCATTCCTCTATTTCATTACCATGCCTATTTGCTATTCCCTGGCTACTTCACAACTCTACTAAAGCAAACACTTATTCATTGTTGCTTAGAAAATAAACAAAATAAATAAGCAAACCTGAATGTGGCATGTTTTTAAGTCTACTGTGCAGTAAGATTCTAAATGTTGTTTAAATATTGCCATCAAATTCTTACTTTTACCAGTTTAGCAGAAGCAGACCTTGTCTGCTTTCCTTGCAATGTGGATCCCTGAAAGAAGTGGTTTTCTTCCAGAAATGACAGAGTTCTGTCATACCAGTAGCCTGCTCCTATTTCTTTATTGCAGTAGTGAGAGGGATCCTTGATTATACACAGGACTGCAAAAGCGAAGGTTTTTAAGTCTACCTACAGTGAAAAGGTAAATGTACTTGCATTGCATAATATTTGCTAGCTTTACTACTTACATCCCAAGGCTCTTGAATTAATTACCTGTGTCACTCTTTAAAACAGAAAGTCTGAAAGGACAATCAACATTTCAGCAGCCAATATATACTTTATATAGTTATATATTATCTATCAAACAGAGTATATAAATAAAACCAATAAAGAAGTCTTCTCTCCAAAAGTCATCACTGTCTCTGGAGATAAAGTGAAATTTACAAATTAACTGACAACTGAGGAGTTTTGATTTTCTTTCACCCATTTGTTTCTGCTAGTTCTTTGCCACAGAAACAACTTATATTACAGTCAATACCAAGTACTAAATGGAGCATTACACCAAGTTAACTGCTGCAGATCAGAAAATTTCCTGTGACTTCCACAGGATTCAGAAAGACAGACAGTAAACAAATCTCAGTACTCTAAAACAAGTATCTTATAATTTTGCCCTCATTCCACAATTTAGGATATAACAGTAAAATATCTGTTCTTAATTATTTTTCAAAGTAGTATCTTCTACAGGTTAAGTCAAAACCTATCAGGTTTTAGCATAATTTTTAGCATATCCTAAAATCCATTTACAACTCTGAGAAAATGTTCTATAAAACTTTCACCATACATTGCTTCCACAGAAATATAATTTACCCTTCACAAGCAACAAGAAGAACAAAAATAACACTTTCTGTGCATACCAGGCCATTCAATGAATCCTCCAAAAGTCTGTGTTAAGCCTTTAAGCCACAGGGTTTTTTCTATTAGAAGTTCAAATTCCATGGCTGGCAAATTCTGGAGCAGGAGAGCAGCAACTAGCACCCATGGGCTCAAAACCATGTTTTCTATTTGCAGGAGCTCCATTTTATAAGCTACATCACTGACAAATTCTTGGATATCCTCAGATGGCTTTTGGGGAAGATGCCTGAAAAGAACAATGCAATTCAAGGTAAAGAGCTCCAAAAACTGGAATATAAACCACACGCCTCTTTATTTCTTCCCTATTGCTCCTAGATCCATAACTACTTTACAGCACATAACATCTGGAGGGTGACTCTATCTCTGGGCTACGTAGAACAGAAGTATAGAGCAAAACATCAGTAGCTTCTTGACAATACTCAAAGCATAGATGTCTGTATTGATGCTGTACTTCAATGCTGCTATCTTCAAATAAAATTCAAAAGCATTATGTCTTACATAACAAATTGCAAAAGCCACCCAATCCAATCACAGCTACAGCTCCCTGATACATGATCACTTAACAGTCTGCAGGAATAAAGCAAGAAGGGAGAGAGAGGCAGAAATTCTGTGGCAAAAGGGGTGAATTCTCAGAACACAGAGCTTTGCCCGGCTCACGCATCATCATTAAATTTTAAAACGGCATATTCTCCACACTGGGCAAAGCCACACAAGTAACATTTCAGAAACACCCATTCACAAGCATGATAAACCTCTGCTCAGACAAAACAGGTTCAGTGGTTTGAATAGTCAGATGGAGGGAGGCAAGAGAATTTGGAAACAAAGCACAAGAGAACATCTCAATTATTTACATAGGCGAGGACTAAACAAATGTTTTTTCCTGTGCATACACCATGGAAAGATGTGGTACCTGGGAACCAAATTGTATGGGCACCGATTGATTCTCCCAGATGCCAAGGTTCTAAGGGATACTGGCTGGCCAACGTAGATATGAATGGTACCAAAATTGTCACTGAGGATTCTTCTGGCTTTTAACAACCCCTATGAAAATGGGAAGAGCAAAACTCAAATTTTGGTGCTACAGGTTGTGTATACATCCACTCGTGTTCTGTTCTTAAGGAAGTTACATACAGATGTAGATTCTTTGGGCTTTGGGACTCCTAGGAGTTCACATGCATAGAGAGATTCTTCTAATGTCCTCTCATAGCTGATACTGATGGGAACAAGGTATGTGTCAAAGACTTCACGTTTTAAAAATGGTTCCATCACAATGCTGAGAAGACCTGCAAATTGGGGGGGGAAAGAAGTGAATCACCTGTCTTTTTTCAAAGAGGGGAAAGAACTGCAATTTAACTTTGAAAAGGGTATCTTTCCATTTTAGAAACTGCTAATAGATGTTCAACGTTCCTGTTCTCTCTTCCAGCAAACAGAAGCACAAGACATTGCCCAAACTTTAAAACAGAAGGTAAATGGAAGCAATGCTTTTGGACAGCTATGTATGCTCTCTTCAGCAGCACTGCTCTGTACTTACACAGCATCTTCCTTCTAAAGATTCCCTATTACTTTTACATTTAGATTATAGTATTTCTCTCCTGGTCAGGAGATGCCTATGTTCTAGGAAGAAAAGGGTGAACAGTAATTGAACTAAGTACACAATGGAGCAAAGGGAGCAAAACCAGTAGAGTACGAGAGACATGTGTTCCTGCTCTTTGTATGGCCTTGGAGCTCCAACCATAGTTTTCCAGTACTCTGACAGACTTCCCCAATTTCCCACTACTTTAACATACTTTTCTATGTAGAGAGCTTACAAAGCACATAGCCACTAATTAAAACACTAACAATAATAATAAGTTCCAAATTTTCGATACACCTACCAAATTTTGGAGTCAGAGTCTTGGCAGTGCGGCTTCTAGTCCCTTCAAGAAAAAATTCAATTGGGGCATAGCCACTCTGCCAAAGTAAAACAAACAAACAAACAAGCTAGTCAGAAAAACATTTCTTCTTTATTGCCCACAAATAATTTTAGTACTTCAACCGTAAGTAAGTCAGGTTTTTTTTTTAATGGAAGATGTGCATGTCTGACTTCAGTCATCTCCAAGCCTATATTCATCCATTGTATTTGCCACATCATATAGTTAAATTAATGAAAATATTGTGTCTGTCATGACATATGGGCACACAATCCAAAGCAACTGATGAGCAATCACATACCCATGATATCATCCTGCATATTTCACATGAATCTTTCCAACAGTCTTTCTTAAGTATAATTTTGAGAGTTGAGTAATTTATTTACCCTTAACATTGTTTTCACATATTCAGCAAACACTGCCCAGTAGAGTCTGTTCCCACCAAAGGAACGTCGCATAAAAAAAGCACCTGCCCTTCGCAGCAGCTCACCAACTATTTTCATTCCTAGGAAATCTGAAAAACAATCAAACATAAGACAAAACCACACACACAAAATTCATTGATTACTATCAACCAGCAGAATCAACCATGTTTCCTAATAACTGACTACCAGAGTTGTTTCAAGGACTGTGTTTTTGCCAATACATTTATTTGCTTTCAGATTGTCTAGCAAGACTTAGGTAGGCATGAATGGCATATACTTTCAGGTTTTTTTGATAAGCTGGATTTACTTAGAGCAATTTTTTTTTCATAATTTAGATGTCTGGAGTTCAACCATAATAAAGACTAAGTTTTTGAAGTACAATGCCTCACTCGTCTCTACAAAAAAGCAGTTACTGTTGAACATATCCTAGAAGACACAGAAATGAACTGACCCATTAAACCATTATGGCCAGTTAGACCATTTATGATCCTGATCCATCACCTTCATGGATGTACACCAAAACAGCTAAAATTTTTTATACTTTTTTAGTTTCAAGCAATCACGGTCAATGCTTAACTTCTCAAAAGCAGGAAACACTTAACATTAACAAAGTTCTTAAGAAAGCATTTAAAAGGAGTCTACACAGCAGCTGTCCATATGCCACTTCAAAATCCTTGCCACCTCAACCCATGAAATAGTTGAGAACAGGTATTACCTCAGTAAAATAATTTCACATTTCTAGCTGCAGTGCTGACAATGACTTCCTTGAAGATGTCATAGATGTCAGAAACATGATCCCAGCACCAGCTAGTTTCCTGCTAATGTACTGTATGAGGATTTACCAGTGTTAATGGCAATTGTTTACTTTCCCTTAGGTAATCCCCACGAATCTATCTGTATGCTACTTGAAACCAAGTGACAAAGCAAAGGCACTTCCCACCTATACCAGAAGAATGTCTCTCCACTCAGCAGAAGCACCACTTTGAGAGTGAGTTTGTAAATCTCATCTTTTGAACCTCTAACATGATATGCAGTAAATACAACTACAACAACAGAGAACTTTATTTTCTTCAGAGGAATTTAAAATAATACCCACATGCAGCATCAAGCTGCAAGCCCCTAATTCTTTAGGAAAACTTTGACCCTGAAGCACACAAAACACTTAAAAATGTTAATCATTAAAAAAAATCCCTGTAAGCTAAACTAACAGTATCTTAAAACACCATTTGAGACCCAAAACTCCAAGACTCTAATCCAAGTCAGCAGAGGATTACACCAATACCTCTGACAACATGTGAGCAGTTTTTGAACAATAAACGACAGGCGAGCACCTGTAATACCTTAACTAAGGCAGCTATAAGACACTGGCTTCTGAATTCACCGGTATCTAACCTGTATCACCCAGATGCAAACTCAAAGACCAGGGGAATGTCATCTTCCATAGTAAGCACATTCTCTCAGCTTCTGCTGGTTTTCTACTGGTCTTCCTAACCTCTTGACTGGAAAAGTAGACTACAGTAAAGCAGTGGGTTCCCAGATCTTCACTAGCTTACCTGTGCATATTCCAGTGCTGCATCAGACCTGAGGTGGTTTTCTGCCTACTCAGAAGACCTGATTGATACCTGAGACTTCTAAGATCAAGTTTCTCAGTTAAGTGCTGACAGACTCCAGATTTTCAAAAAGCAGATTAACTCAGAAGACATTTACTGTTCAAGTCTTCAAGAATTGTTTCCCACAAATATACTGATGCCATCTGCATTAAAACTAAGCATGTCCAAAATCCTGACCTCTGATATGAAATTTCACTTCCCAGCCAGCTCTGCTCTCAGCATTTCACAGGGAATCAGTCACATCAGCAACAAGCACAAGGTTGCTGGCTCTTCATATCTGACTACTATGTCTGCATATAAAAGTGTATAAAGTATCACAAAAAGTTCTGCATCCATGGTAGCTCTTGGGTAAGTTTTTGCCTGTTCCCAGGCCATAAAAGCAACATAGAAGTTGTCTTCACAGCACTTATCTATGCCCCAGCCTTGGGTCTACAGATGGGGTACTTCTGGGTGAACTTGCTGTGAAAAAAATTCACCTTTGATTGGACTCAGCACCAATGAGAAACTTTCAGAAATTGTAAGCGCCTCACCCAAGGAGACTTCATCAAGACATATTTGGAACAGAAGTTAAACACATGTACTTATAGTAGCAGCTACCAGACCCCTTGCTACTGATTCTGTGAATCCTGAAAACATTGTTAAAAGAACATACTTGCCTATTCCTGCAGCAATGACAGGCAGAGCCAAGTCATATGTATATAGCAAATAAGACAGCATCAAAAAGTCTATGTAGCTTCGGTGACTGGGCAGCAGTACAACTGGATGCTCCTGAATGGCATGTTGCAACTAAAAGAGAACAGTGCAAACAATATTGTTCCAATATTTACTAACTTTTGAAATTTGCAAATATAGACCTTTACTGGACTTAAACCAAACAGAAACTGATTTGTTTGAGCGTAGTTTCTGTGTCCACATACTGTATACCTTTTTCAGCACAGAACCCATAGGAAATTCAGAGCAATTGTTTCCAGACTAGCAACCTGTGGTCCACAAGCATCACAGGACTCAAAAGCCAGGGCCACCCTGTTATATGACAGTTTAATTCAAATCTCTGTTGATGGGGATGAAAAACCAAATAGGGGATACCTGGACTGATACTGCTGACTTCCAGGGAATACACTGTACCCTCCAGAACAGCAGCATCATCAAATGAAACAGGGAGACAATGGCTCCCAGGAAACTGAGGCAAACTTAAAGCATCTCCTGCCCCAGAGGTGCTATCTTTAGTTGTATGAAGGTTTTGCAGAACAGCCTGTCCATTAAGCAATGTAACATTATGTTTTCACCCCCAATTCAGCTAAATGCATAATTATTTTATAATATCAGATAGAAGACTCTCTCAGTGGCTGATCTAACAGAATCATGGGCACATGGTATTCCTTACCATAGGAAGCATTTGGAAAACGTACAAAAAGTCCTGATGGCTGTCTGCCTCTAAAATACTTATATATCATTTGTCTTTCTTCCCACATTGATTAAGAAATACAGTAATAATCACTAGTGCTGTAATTTTTTTCAAAGGGTATTTTTCATATTTGTTACTTGAAGATGAGAGTTCTTGTCCAAGTGACTGGTATGAAAATATTATAACTTTTTTCCCCCCACTAGTACTCACTCTCTGCATTCCTTCCTCATTCACACAAACTCTCTGGAAAAGCTGTTTAAATATTTTGCTCAGAGTGAAGGCAAAAAATCTGACAGCTCCTAATTGCATACGGTGGCCCATCTCATCCAGAATTTCTGTGGCTTCTTCTTGAATAATATCAGGTGATTCTCCCATCTCTTTTGCCAACTAAAGAGAAACAAAACAAACAAAACAGCAGTGAGAAGTTGTTCCCTTCTCCTTGCCCATGCACACCATTCTAATATGCCACAACTACTATGTTGCAACTACCGCAATAGTCCACAAGATTATATTTTATGTGACAGGGATGTATGTGATCACACAGAACCTGTTCGGTGTCAGTCAACACTAGAAAGCCAAGTTAAAGCTGCCCAAAAATCAAGAATGAGCTTAGATGTCAATGACAGGGGGGAAGGGTGTGCAACGACTTCCCCCATGCACCCACACCAGCTGAATGTTTTAACTTATAGCATATTCAGAGAAGATTTAAGTTCAAAGAATATTTCCTATATTATCAGTCTGAAGAAGGCTGTGTGCACTTTTCTTTGACTAGTAAAATTAAACCAGTGTCTGTAGAGATATTCACAACGTAAATATTTTAAGTGCACTCGGGTTAGAGTTTGTGAAGAATCTCAGCACTATCACACTTCAATTTCTTTGTAGTGTATTACTTTGGCAATGGGTAGCTGAATTGCATACAAAGCACTGTCTCTACCAACTATGCATATCAATGATCTTTCTTCTGTTGCCATGCACATTCCCTTTTGAAATTTCTTAAAACAATCTTAAATAATAGTGATCCCTCCTATTTGATACTTTGAATCTAGAAATATTTAATTGAAAAGTTAAGCCTTTTAGTGTTACAGAATAAGGAACATGACTTTTACTGAACACAGAGGAAGAAAGAGGACGAATAGCAGGGAAAAAACCTCCAAAAAAGCATGGCTTTGTTTAGAAGCAAGCACTGCTTACCTATTATTTCTGTTGGATAAGAAAATCCATCTCCTCCCATCTACCTCCATACACCACCTTACAATCATATCTACTGGTTCAACTGTGTTTTCTTAAATGCACAATCCTTCATCCTAAGTATTTCTACATGTAGTTTTAACTGATTATTTTAAATGCTTAAAGAAGTCAAAAACTGCTTCCACTTAAGGCTTAGAAAAATCAATCTCGCTTAGGAAGCCAAAAAATTCTTCTTGTTATTCACTAGGGAGAGATACTGTTCTCATTCACCAGCAAAAGGCTTACCACACAGTTCATCCTGTGTGATTTAAGTGAATATCCACTATAGAGCTAAGCACTTATTCCCCAAAATCAGGAATCAAAAAACCAGATCAGTGACATATAACAAGCTAAAGCAAACATACTGAACTTTAGTAACCTCAACAATTTGGCACAAGAACAAATTCTAGTATGCCCGTATAAAGCCGTGTAAACCCTCCCCAGGCAGCAGGGACACTAATTGTAGACTGTTGGGCACATTGCCCAAGACAGTCTCAGATACTTCCAATAATCTCTACTGCAAAGCTGGTAACAAGGCTGCAATGGGAGGTCTGCTAACCCCCTTCAACCACTTGACGCTAGCCCAGAAAATATCCATTGAAATAATTTTCCATCAAAAATGCAGCACTTCAGAAGAAAGATGTTTGTGTGGTATTTTCTGTCACATCCTCTATAAAGTATTTTCTTTCAGTAAATCTTAAGTCTCTCTGAAGTTGAACAAGTTATTTGGACTTCATAGTACTCAGCAATCTATGATGGCAACAGGACTACTTTGTAGGACATTGTTTACTTTGTCATAACAGATTCATAACAGATTCTAATATATGACAGGTGAACTGACCATTAGAATAAACAAATAGAAAAATTTTACAGTAGCCAGTCAGGACTAACCAAAACATCTTATATACTTCTATTCACTTGGAATTATTTTTCATTAATACTGAAAACAGTTACCCTGCTAACTAGGACACACTCTTATTTCAGGCATTTCAATACTATGTAAAATATCAGTCAGTCTGACCATAAAATACTTTATTCATTACAAAGTAGCAGGTGGACGTCATCTTAAAAGAAAAATATGGTTACATCTTAAGACAATGTTTCAAGGAATTCTGTGAAAGGTAACTCATTTCAGTGAAAGGAACATTTAGGACTCATTCATAAATACATCACTAGCCTACAAAACTATAATAAGACATCCTCAAAGTACAAAAATGTCTACTAAGAAGGAGAGTGCTTTTGTCTTTCACAGTGCTGCTCTGGGGCAAGGACAGTGTAATAGGAGAAAAAGTTAAAAACAAAAGAAGTCAGGCACATTGGGTGAATCAACGGTGAAGCATTGTATATGCAGAATCAAAACATTGTTTCATGAACGAGCTTTCTGACAGCTTTAGTGGAAAGTCCATGATAAATCAGTATTTGTTTTTCCTGGCAAAAGAGCATGGCTCTCAAGTTATTCATTTACTGGACCATCTTCCAAACTACAGCTATCATTTTGACAAGGTCAGCAGTAATCTCTTTTTCACTGCTGCCACACAAAGCTTGGCTGTGTTCAGCCTACCTTATCTTGCAGCATAGTGTCCAAACTCACCTGCTTTATAACGTATTGAACTTGCTCTGACTGCAGAACAGCACTTTTAATAGCATTTGGCTTGCAAGGTGAAAGCCCCTTGTAGATCACAGGAGTATAACATTTCATCGCGTATCTTAAGTCACTGGACAACCGTCTTTCCTCCAGGATATCTTCAAACTCATCTCTTTTCTTTGATGTGAGCTCTTTCTGCTAGGAACATACAAATGAAGAATGAGACACTGTCTTGAGCCCATTTGGTGATCTACTTGGCTACATAACCAAAATAATGGTATGCAATACACCTGCAACATTTGATGTTACTTTTTAGCTTTTGATAATGTCTGTATTCCACACTCTGTGAGTGCAGGAACAAATATTACCTGTTTGGAACAGTGGTCCAAAAAGAAGCTAGAAAGAAAAAAAACCAACCCCCCCCAAAAGCCCCACCCCAAACAACCCTTTCCAACTGCAAATATTCCCCAAATCACCCTATGCTACATATTACTTAATTATGCCCAACAGGAAGAAGTTTGGCTATTAAAGCCAAAGTGCTTTGCCTCCAGCCTTTCCATGATTAATAGGTATTAACTAAAACACCTTTGATTCCAACTCTCACAGATTTATGAAGAGAATGCCCTGACTGACATTAGAAAAATCCAATCATCAACACATAAAAAATAATCCCTGCTACTGAAAGTTGCATCTGGGACCTTGGTGACTTGTGGCGGTTTTAACAAAGCTTGGACATAAGGTACATGAAACAGAGCCAGGCAGGAACAAATGAAAAAATCCCATTGTCAGCCACAGGAAGATCAAAATGTGATATGGTGCACATGTAGGTAAAAAGAGAGCACAGTCTCTGAGTAACCAATACCACTGCTATGCAGGAAAACGAATGGTACATCAACAACTAATTGTATATCCATCCCACTGCAGAAATCTCAGAGACTAAACTCATCCCCTTGAGCCAGTAGATCCCTGCTCTGGAGAGATGTCTTCTATTATCTTCTATAACACCACAGTTTGTATGGATGATCCCTCCATCTTTCCAAGGCTGAAATTGTATTTCTCTAAACTTTAATAGAGCAGCAATAGCCACCAGATAAGTAAGACTACTGTCTTACTAAGCCTCTGTGAAATACAAACGTGAAAGTATCAGTTATGATTAAGTATCTTTCTTAGAAGATGCTAAAAATAAAAATGCTTGTCTTCCTCCACAGTACCACTTGAAGGGTAGCAGGGGTATCCTTTTCCTTCATTCTGCTGCTTCCTATATATGACCTGTGCAAAACCAATCCGATAATGGATGATAAAAGATGTTGTTTCATGGGCTCTTACAGTGACCTTTTCTGGTGCTGAGTGGAAAGCCAGGCCAGCAAACATGCATTAGAACAAGGAACAGATAAGCAAAATGGTCAGCAATGGCAGCTGGGTTTTCAGCCTTGGGAGAAGGAGTCAGGTTCCCCTGCCAGCTGCCCCCATCCACATCAGCAACACTATCGGAGCAGCTGACATTTAAAGTAGAGAGCAAACCTTTAGTTCCTGTCCATTTATCAACACAAGATAATTTGGCGAAACAAAACAAAAACACTCAAAACAGGAATATCTCCACTTAAGAACAATAAAAATTACTTCAGAGCCTCAACTGTGTCAAAAGCCAATTTTGTTTTAATGGAGGACACAAATCCTACTATAATGTTTGACCTTCTCATGTTCTTTTCCCCACACAGTATAGGCAAATTTGGAGACCATCCTTCTACTATAATAACATTTGGTAGATTGTATAACTTTTCTTTCCACTACTGCATTTCAGAGAATTGCTCCACAGTAACCGCAGAACAAAGTCTCCATGGACTTCCAAAACATTCCTATACAGGGTATTAAACCCAGGCCCATATTCATGTAAAACTGTTGTTTGGGTTTTTTTCTCCTGTATGGTTTAGCATTACAGTTGTCAATCTTTCTTCTTCTGCAGCTTTCAACTGGCTGGTATTTTGCAAGAGCTAAGTAAGCTAAGAACTGTTAAGATGACTGGAAATAGTTTGTATTAGCCATCTGTTGCTGTTGACACCTTATATCAACTCCCTTGATTATTGATCAAAAATAAATCAGAAATAAATCTCTTATGCTCTGTAATGGCAAAAAATGATAGCTCAGAATAGCAGCAGAAAACATTATTTGGCTCTAAGTATACACCTACTTAGATCAGTGTGTGACGAGTCAGTTCTCAGAAAATCGAAGCAACATTTATGTCAATTACAAAAGTTTAGATGCTGCAATTTGCAACTACATGAAACCCAGACAAAGAAAACCAGCACTCAGCATGGGCATGATCAGCCACATCAGCAGTCACTGTGCTGCTACAGCCATTCCCTGACACAGCTCTGGTGAGCAGAGCTTTGCAAAGGCCAGGGCTCATTGAAAAATCACCTCTCTGCCTCTGCTCCTCATTTGATGTTTTCAGACTCGATGTGTAAGTGATTTCTCTCCATGGCAATAGTTATTTTTACGCCCTGTTCTGAAGGAGCCAAACCACACACTTTACCAACCACTAAAGATTTATAATGCTGCTTTTATACATTACAGCCAAGCCGTTGTTCCAGCTTCACTTGCCAATTGGTTGAGAGCACACTTGAAAACACACTGCTGGAAACCTGGACATCAGAAAATTCAGTGACATGCACCGTTACTGCAACAGCAGCAAAGTACAGAAGTGAAACAGCAGGAACCTGGAACTCCTCTGCCTCCGTATATCGAGATATGCAATGTAACAATGGTGCTTGTGTTTCACTTGAGATGCCAGCAAGCGGACAAGACACAGAAGAGGAGTTTGTGAATCTCTGCCGAAACGAGGAGATTCCCCCCTCTTCCTGGTCCCCTCCTTCTTGAGGGGGAAGAGAGGGGTTTTGCATCCCACGTCCAAACCCCGTCTGAGGCTGGGGAAGGAACTGCAGCGAAAAAGCAAGGTCAATAAAGTCATTTCCACCGTGTAACACGGGAAAACCCGCGTCGGCCACTTCATCGCCAAGGCAATTTCCCAGCGCTGAATTCACCGTCGCTGGCAGGAGGGCAGTCCTCTGCGGGGCCAAAACCTTGCGGAAAGCCCGGTGTCCCGACACCTGCCGCTCCAGACAGCCGCCCCGGGACACAGCAGCCCCAAGGAAGAGCCACTTCCCACCTTCCCTAACCCGGCTGGCCTTCCCCAGCAGGTCTGAGGGGAGACGCGGCGCTCGGGATCGCGAGCTCTGGCTGTCGCGACTGACACGACAGGTACTGGAGGCGCAGCCGGGGTAGAGAAGCGGGCGCGGGAAGCTGGAACTGGCGAATGGAAAAGTCCGGCTGCCGCTCGGCCGCCCCCCGCCCCTGCTGGAGCCCGGGAGAGGCCTCGCCTCTCCCGCCGGAGCGCGGCCCCCGCTTCCCCCGGGACCCAAACCGGGGTAGAAGAGCGGGGGGACTGCGCCAAACGCCGTCATCCCGCTCCAGAGCGAACGGCACCGCCGCGGTGCGGCGGTAGACGAGGCAGGGAGCCCCTTCTCCGCGGCACAGCTCCCACCGCCGCCGCCGCTGCCTACCGAGTACATGGGCGCCCCTCGTCGCGCCCGCCCGGGCGC
>WEIV01030201.1:130696-181216 GCA_013390005.1 Calyptomena viridis
CCAGGTAGGGCTGGGCGGGTGGGGGGACCCCGCTGCCCCCGAGCCGCCCCCTCCCGCAGGGTGGGCGCCGTGGGACGGGATGCGCTCCCTGGACACGGCACGAGCCCCCTCCCATGCCTGGATTTGTCACTCTTGCTGATACAACTGCGTGGAAATCCGGGATCCTTCGGCGGTCCGGGAGCTCACCTCGGTGACATCCAGTCCTGCCGATTTCCAGCGGGACTGCTGGCAGGGGCAGGATGAAGCAGGGGTGGGGGCAGGACTTGAAGACTACTTTTTTCCAATTTCAAAAGATCTCTGGTTAAATATCTTGTATTTGAAATAGGCGTGTTCCAGCAAAATACGTCTGCAGAAGTCAGTCTGCAGACCCGACTGATGGTACGGCCAGAAGTGAATGGAATGAAAATGGAAAGCAAAGCCCCTTGGTTACTTCAATCCTCACGTGTTTTGTCTGCTGCTCTGTTCCTGTCAATAGGTGTGGATGTGAGGTGCCAAAGCTTGCTTCTCTTCTCTGGCATCACAGCAGCACTGGGCTGTTGACAAGCAACATGTGTCTTGGAGGATCAGTGTCGTGTAGTTGATGAGGGAAGGCGTGACAGCATTGCATCTCAGTCTTCTGCTTTGGTTTGTTGGTGCTGAATTACCTCACACTACCAAAAACCGTAGCAGAGCTACTTCAACGCGCCTCGATAGGTTGTTTTCCTTGAGTTGTTTTTATGGCCGTAACATCAGAAACCCAGTTCTAAAATAAACTGATGGCCCACATATGGCTGTGTTGAATTCAGGGAGACTTACTGGTATCTGGGGTTTGACTGCTTGAATTGGAAAGTTCGAGAGACTGAACAAGCAATTGGTTGAATCTGTAAACTTCTGTGCTTTTCCCAGCATGTTTTACTTTAAAAATTGCCCTAGATACTTATTTTCTTACGCTATGTATAGCTTAAATTTTTCTACCTGAAATGACTAGTGTTAGGCTTGTTAGCAAAACGCTTTGAAGAAACCAAGTTTATTTGTGGTTGAAATGAACAATTTTATATAGAAGCTTTTGCAGAACTGAGAGAAGTTGGGCTGTGTGGATGCAGAGGAAAGCCCTGATGTAACCCTCAGGGCTGAACCTGTGACTCAGTGTCTTAAGGCCCTAGAGAGTGAAAAGGAAATGCATGAAAAGCATTCCAGGTCAGCTTTAATACTTATGTAGTACTCCTGCTTCTGAAGAGGGGATAGTACCCTTGAGAGCAAACAGGGAAACACAAACAGATGATACTCTTGAACAGATGGCAGTTTCCCTGCCCATGCTGCCTGTCCACATCCGTGTGCTTGGGAGGGGGCAGAGCTTCCACTCAGAAAGGTGGTTCAGCACATCCTCTCTGAAATCAGGAAGCAGACACAGTATAAAATAACCCTGGGAGATTTGTCACTGCTCCAAAGTGTCCCATGTGGGACACTCCTGTAACAAGCAGTTATGGAGCTCTCTTCCTGGGGATTTTATGCTTCTTTTTCATCTCAGGATACAGTCTGTTCCCTGTCAAACTGAGAACATCTGATGGAAAGTGTCTGTGTAAATCATGAAGTAGAAAAGATGTAGTGCTACGGTGCCTTCTTTGGTGGCTTCTCCTCAGACCCTGCTTTAGCCCAGGCTAGCTCACAGCCACCTTTGAGGGCCACGGGGCAGATGTCTGGGCACCAGAGCACCAAGCGGCTCTCCTCTTCAGAGCTCGGGCACTCCGGGGACTCTGGAGCCACTAGTTAGGGGGTACGCCCTGCCACACACCTCGCAAGAGGCTTCTTGAGTGTGGTCAGTTCGCCCTTTACCTAAACAGCACTCCAGGATGAAGGACCTGTAGCCACTGCTTGCTAAAGGAAGCAGAAAATGTCTCTCTGAGTAGGTAGAACAGAGTTCAGTTTATTGGGGGTTTGGTCCCAATGGGAGCCTACTGCAGAGAGCACCCAGGACCCTCGGGCTCAACCTTTTCTAGGGGGTGTGATTGATGGGAGGGGAAAGTAAAACACCAACTAGGGACAAAGGAAGGTGGGATCTGGAGGTAACAGACAGGGGCAGAAGCCAGAGGCCTTCTACTCAACCCTATCCAGGACCGAGTAACTTTAGATTGATAGGGAAAGGACTAGAAGAAGGGGGGAGCTGGGATACAAATATGGAATAAGGGAGGAGGGGTCCGAGGAGGGGATACAACTGAGGGCAGGGATGACATTGTCAGGAGTAACCAAATGGGAAGGGGAGAGGGGAGACTAGAACAGTCTATTTACAGAGAGTATATATGAAAGTTAACAAAACTATATATCAAACCCTTATAAATGTATAAACCCATAAAAGCACCGTCACAATGTAGTTTTCATTGAGCTCATTCTGAGCAAATGCTTTCATTAAACAGCACTAAGTGGGTTCTGCCATTTGCTGACAGTGCACCCTTTGGAGCTGTTTCTCCTGCATTAGTGAAGTTGGATATGGGCACTAATATATGTCTGTGTAGTTGGGAATTAAGCTTGTTCTGCATGCTGCCCTGGGTATCTGTAGATGTGCTGTTAGCACTGTGCTCTTTGTCTCAAACAAAATGGCTTAAAATTCATGTCCTATCCTGCATTAGCAGTATGGTATGGGTTTAGAAGTGGAAATATGAGTAATGCATATCTCACATGTGGCAGTTTTTCTCTTATAAGATGTAATTATTCTTGAAAGTGTAAAGATTATTTGCAGCTATTAATAAGTTTCTGGATTAGGAAACTCTTTGTAAGCGTTAGCAGATGATCTAGGCAAGGAAGTGCAGGCCTGAGTTATATGTACTCTGCTATAATAAACCCTATAAAATATGCAAGATGGTTCCAGTAAGACACTATAATATCTACACATTAAAAATGCCATTTAGACTCTGTTTTAATAGATCCAGGTAATAAAGCTAGAAAAAGATACTACTGGAAAGCTGTATACTCTTTCCTACAACTCACTTTACATTTCACTGCTTTTCAAAAAACTATCACAATCAGCATTTAGACTGGTGTTACTTGTTATATTAATTTGAAATGTTTTTATTTTGTTTATAGACCCAGATAGTGAATGAAGAGAAAAATGCAAACAGACAAGAATTTAACTTCGAAAAAGTAAGTCAGCAGTAAGTCACTGGTTTAGTATGCAGGTATGTGTATTTATATCCTTGCAAAAGCTGTGGTGGGACTGATGGGAAACACCTCCAGAATGGTTATGTCTTATAGGTGAGGATTTCCTAATAGGTAATTCTGGCTGCATGCCATGCCAAAGGAGGAACATGGTGTCTATAATCAACTGCTGTGTGAAGAAAGGTGTATTGCAATTGTGTGGCCTTTCTTCCGATCTTTCAATGAGAATTTGGGGAAGATCACTGTACATTAGCTGTGTAAATCTACTTGATTAGCCATAATGTTTGGCATAGGTCTTTCAGGCCCACGGTGTTACATCTTGGATTTCTGATGTCATTTGGGAGGGAAAAGAAGTGTATTGGTATCTATTTTTGAAACAACAGATGGCTTTTTTCCATTTGTCTTTTTATTCTCTTCTGTTCTTGTATGAGCATGACTAGCATTGGCCACCTTAAACACTAATTCATTTACAGATCTGTCTGTTTTATGTACCTAATCTCTGCTCAGGGATGTGCTATGATCCAGTGAAATCTCTCTGTGTGAAGCTCCATACTGCTAAGAAGAGTGAGGATTTAATCACTGTCTTTAAAAATATTATGAATTCAGTACTGCCTTTTCAGGAGTATTCTTGTATAGTGTTAACTATATGTATGTGTGTAGTCAAAGCACTTCACCATCTGCCCATCCATGTTTCTTACTGCTTAAGTGCTCTTTTTTTATAGGGAGGAGATCCATTCCATGTGTTATTTTATGTGAAATGAGAAGAATTGAAAATTGTCCCCCTGACAGTTCTCACCATCCAGAAATTAGTTGCACAGTGGTTAACTGTTCTGTGATATGGCTCCAAACTCAGCTAGTTTTATTTTATAGCATACCAATTTCCAGGGTTAGCCAGGATTTCTTTGGGAGTATGACTTTGTGTGGTCTGCCAAGCATTACTTTACAACAGGTTGGACGAATTATGAAATGCTTGCAATTTTCTGTAATGTTCTAGGCTCGTCTGGAAGTGCACAAGTTTGGGATCACTGGCTACAAGAAGCAGGAACAGCGCATGTGGGAACAGGAGCGTGCTATCATGCTGGGAGCCAAGGTAATTCTCACTTACTTTGTGCTGAGAGGTTACCCACTGTTACAGTGCAGGGAAGTGATAAAGAACATGAGGGGCTTTCATACTACTTTTTAAAAACACAAGATCCCCATCTTCTATTCTATCTTCTCTATTTTCTGTAGATGATTGGAAAACTAGTCTAGTTGTGTTATCAGAGAAGTAGTATAGATGAAATATGACTGGTTAGACTGAAAAAAAACATTTACTAATTTTTAATTAGGCTATTCAAAACTAAATTGTGGAAGAGAGAGGCTTGCTTTTTAAAGTTTCGCTCTCCCAATGAGTTAAAGATGGAGAAAACTTTTCAGTTTATCATCACTAGTGTAAAACAAACAAAAAAAAATTGTTTTTATGGAGTGGGAAGGGGTATGGGTTTTCTTTCTAGCTCAGTGTGTATGTGGAAACCTTGTAGGACTGATACAGAGCGTTATTATTTCTCTCTACTGTCTTCACAAAGAAAGGTATGGTTTCTATGTGTCTACCTTACATCCCCTAAGTCTCTTCCTCTCGCCCAAAAGGAAATAAGCATTTCTAATGTTTCATCACCACCACCACCTGAAAAATGCTGTCCATGCAAGTGTGTCAATAATTTTTGAACCTACTTGAAAATTCAGTTGGTGATATCCTGCCCAATCTTTGTTGTAGCCACCCAAAAAGGAACATGTGAACTACAAGATTTACCAAGAGAAAATGAAAGAGAAAAAAGCTGCAAAGGATGCTGATAAGGAAAAGGTTTGTGCAAAATTTTCTGTATAAAAAAGGCAGCATGTAAGAGGTGGCCCAAGAGCCTGGCAGATAATGCCTGAGGCGCAGGAGTGCCCGAGCTTGACACCTGCTGCTCCCCATGGATTGGGTTTCTGGCTCCCACAAAACTAATCTTGTTGGGGAAAGCTGTTTGTGTGCAGCATGAACGGCATAGAGTTGGGCTTGTGTTGTGGTGGGTTTCACTGCCGCATCCTTTGAGGCTAATAGACTGGTGACACAAAATCAGCAAGGGTTTTTTTATCCTTTTTTCTTAAGAGAAAAAAACAGCCCTCAATTAGAATTTGTTGCGTGTTGTCTAACCACAGAGAGCTGGATCTTCAACTGCTTTTATATCGGCACAGTTTCATCTAGGATCTTGCTCATTATTTAAAGTATGGGTGAGGTTTCTCTTGCATCCATCTTCTAGTGCAGCCCATCTGGCTCTGAGCCTGTTCCCTGCCTTTTCATGTAGGTGGGAGCAGGCTGTGTTGCAGATAATCGCTCTATCAGCCAGTTTCCTGCTACTCTCTTTCCCAGGGACCTACTTCTCCTCTGTCATGTGGCTCAAAGCACATCCAGTGCATGACTGGACGTGGCTGAACCCTGTTATTTGACAACTAGACTCAGTTGGGCAACAAGGCACACCCGCCTGGTACCAACTCCATCTTTCGACCCTATGACCCCTCTTTCTAAATCACTGTCACATGCCCAAGGAGCAAGCCCGTGCTTCTGCACATGGCAAGGACAGCATGTTGGTCATGAGTGGGCTGTGACAGGAAAGTCTCTGGGCACTCCTGGCAGTGGCACCATAATGTGTTTCATCACTTGATCTGTCAGAAGGTCTCCCAGCTTGCTTTAAATGTCTGCTGCTCTGTGAAGCAAAGGCTACAGTGTGTTTTATGTGCAGGTGGTTGTTTAACCAACGTGCTCTGTTACTGTTTCATTAAAATATGTGTCTTTAAAAACAGGAACACAAAAGTGATTCTGTTAAGAAGAAGAAGAAGAAAGAACAGAAGGAGAGGTGAGCTGTTTTCAACATGATTGAAATTAACTTGCTCTTGTATAGTCTCCCCAGTGCATCTCTCCTATGTAACTGTACCAAAAGTCATACACATCACAGTGGAATGAACTTCTCCAACTGCAGAACTCCTCAAAAGATGGTGACATTGCTTTGTGTCTAGTAGTTTCAGAGGCTTTAGTTACACAGCTTAATATATGTCAGTTCTGCCCCAACATGTCTAAGACTGTATCTGAAGGTGAGGTGGATGAAAAACCCTGTGTGCGGACTTCCTCAGACCATATGACCTAAGAAATAATTTCTGCAAAGCACAAGATACAGTATACAGAGACTTGAAAGTGAGCTGACATTCATAATCGTAGTGTAGCACGTTCACTCTGTACTCTTTTATCTTCCTTCTCTGTCCAAAAATCTTTGTGTTTCTAAACATTTAAAAATGTAAGTCATTCTGTAGTGTGCTGCAAATTTTGAATGTCTATGAAGCTAAAATGTTCTGGAGTCATTACTTGTTATGATTTGATATTCCATAACACCAAACATTAATTGCATTTTTCACCATGTTAAGTGTTTTCATGTGTTTCTACTGTTTCTCTTAACTATTTTTTTTTCCTTTTCCTATTTCAGGAAGGCCAAAAGGAAGAAATCAATGCCTAGCATTTGGCCTGCAGGACAAATTGGAAAATTCAGAGATGGGACTTTAATTCTGCAAGGCTCTGACATAAAGAAAGTCAAATCATCCAGAGTTAGGAAATGAACTTAATGATACAAGATGAAATGGACAATATGCATAAGATAGAATTGACATTGGTACCAACACAGACTTACGGAGCCTTTCGCCTTTTCACCACGTCCTAATTTTTTTAATGCTATTTGTTGTTGTAGGATTTTCTATGTTCCATTCTACATTGGGAAGAATGTGAGAATTTACCATTTTATAAATAAAAATCAGAGTTTTTATTAAGAAGGTTACACAGTCTATTTTTATTGGTCAGTATGTGCTAAAGAAAACATTTTGCTTTCTAGAATCAGCTTATTGGCTCTAAGTAAAATATTCATTTGTTCCATTAATTAGTGGATTAAAATATATATCTCTTCACTTTCATATGGAAGGAATATAGAAAAAGCAATACCTTACTCACTCTGAACCTGAAGTAGGTGTTCTCAAAACATTTATTGAACATAAATCTGTTTCTATATCTTTATGGATTGTAAGTGGATAGTGGAACTGCATGAGAATTTTCTTGACAAGCAAGACCTCTTAAGGTTTCAAAATTACCTGCTTTGGAATGAAAATAATATTTTTCCAAAATTTTGTTCCAGGTAAAAGTTACACACTCAACTTACATATCTCTGCATAGGTCTCCAAATAAGCAGTCTCAACTAGTGGTTTGGGGCTTAGATGGTTTGTTTTTAAAAACAAAACTATGTAAGACTGAGCCAAAAGAGGCATAGATGCTTAATAGTTGCTGGTTGTCCCTCGTTAACTCGTGTTTGTTTTGACCAGTGTTCCCATGCCTCTAAGGCTTTTCTCTGAAATCTTTGTCAATACTGAAGTTTTGTTGGTGTTTGAATTTCGGTGATTTGGTGTTTCTGAAGAACAGTTTTTGTCTATTTAGCCAAAAATTATTTTTTGTTTTGTTTTTAAGATTGTGTATCTACTAGAAATTGGCAATGGTTAGTAACCTTCCAAAATGAAAGAAACTTCAGTATTTTAGGGGGAGGCAAAAATAAGGTTAACTTAAATGACAGGAAAATGCTTGTTGCTGTATTGTTTATATGTAAGGGGATCTGGAGCTTGTTGGAACAGCTCTGGCAGTGAAGGTGTATATGAGAAGGAAAACAGCCCTTACTGCAGAAACTTCAATGTGTACTGCTACCCACGTGGACTGGGAGCCTGAACAAGTGATGATCTCTAACCCTGAGCAAGCAGCAAGGCCTATGTCAGCTTGCCCCCAGCAAATAGAACAGGAGCGTCAGAGGCTGTCCCAACACAGGATGGGGAAGTGTTCTGGGGTAGGGAGAGCCACACCACAGAAAGAGATCTTTCTGACATGCTCCTTTCCCCACATCTTCCACCTTACTGGAGGTCCTGGAGAAGTGCTCTGCCGCACAGAGGTGACCAAAAGGAGGGAGACAGCCTGGAAGGATCAAGAGGCAAGTAAGAAGCAGAAGGGAGTGTTTCTGGAGCCATGGGAGAAGAGGAGGGGTGTGCAGAGTTGAGTTGCTAAATGCTGTTATCACATTTCATAATTGCATAAT
The DNA here is from genome assembly GCA_013390005.1 of Calyptomena viridis. Taxonomy (NCBI): domain Eukaryota; kingdom Metazoa; phylum Chordata; class Aves; order Passeriformes; family Eurylaimidae; genus Calyptomena; species Calyptomena viridis. Next base: position 138,955 of record WEIV01030201.1, read on the forward strand.
TTGATTTCTTGTTGCAGATTCAAACTGGAATTAACAATCCTATCTGCTTACAGACTTAATGTCTTATTTAACATTATTGAAATGTCAAATCATGATGGCATGTGAAGGTGTAATCACTAAGAAGTATTGAGTACAGAGCATCAAGACTTGTTGAGGCAACAGAGGGGCCTTGGATGTTGTGGCATAACCTGTATTTTTTAATTCCTGGTTAATCCCTGATCTTCATTTTCACTGCTCACTTCTTGATAAAGTTTTGTTCAGCTGTTTACTTATCATGTGTTGTGGGACGTCTAATTTCACAGTCGTGGTCTCAAGTTTGTAAGCTCTGTAAAGAAGAGTTGAAAAAATCAGTTCTTGAAAAGCTGAAAACTGAAATGCCAAGTAGACAGTGGAACATGAAAGTTTTGCGTGGAAGAAACTGAAAAGTTTATCCGAAGTTTTGCATCTTCACACTGTTTAATGTCAGTGTGTATGCATTGTGAAAGGTTTGTTAAATGGTGATAGGCTGCTTACTTACAGCAAGCCTCCAAGGTGATTCGAGCTGGCCATGCTACATTCTTGTAAGATGCCGTTCTCGGGTGAACACGGTACTTTCAGTCCTTCTTTGTTACTAGATGATGGATCAACAACATTTGGCAAACAAGACTGTTGAGAACCTGTTACACACCAGTGTTTTTGTGGGCTGGTGTGTGTTGGTAATTAACAGAGTATGTAAGTGTGTGTCAGGCAGCAAGCTGTGTTGGTTTCAGAGTACGTGTTACACGAAAGCCAATGTTGAGTGAATAACTGGTGGGTTATGGGAAAGGGAGAACAGTGCACATCTTATTTTGTCCTCTACTTGCAGTTGCATACAGGAATGAAGGATAAAGGAAGAATGCAAGGATTTCTCCTTATCTACTCTTTTGCATGCCTTTTCTTGTGATGGTTATCTTTATTCCCTGTTTCCCCACATGCTAAAGCCGTGGTGATTATCTTTTTTCCCAGTCAAACCCACCGCCACAAAGGAGTTGATGCCAAGTTGTTGTCTTTTGCAGGAGAAAAAAAGAATGGTGTGATGGTGTCTCCACAACTGTTGTCTGTACTTACTCCCGATGTTTTTGCCTGGGTTCCTGTTTCTTACCCTGGTGCTGCTGTCACTGTGTCACCATGCTTTATTCTGCTTTATTAGCAGACATCTCTGTAGACTGAGTGGCTTCAATGAGTGCCTTTCTGCAGGGGCTGAGTGTGCTGCCTCTGTAGCATTGCTCAGTCCCTCATGAGCCATCTGCTTGATACAGGTGTGCACTGATCATTTAATGACTGATCATTTTAAACCGTCTCACAAAACTTTTTTCTCCCCTGCCCTGACAAGCTTTCTGTCCAGTCTGATTTTTACACTTACCCAAAGGGCTTTCCCATGGGATCTTACTGTAGTCACAGTTCTTTCCAGGCTCTGCTTACTCCAGTGTCAGAAATTTCAGGAGATTGGGAAATCACCCAAAGAAACCCACCTGAAACCCAAAGGTGGGTTGCAGTTAAATAACGGATCACCAGGTTCTATAACCAACATGAACCAGAGCTAATGGAGAAGTGCTGAGAAAGAGAGGTGTTTCATGCCACTGAATCCAGGGTATGCCTGAAGTTGAGGCATAGATGGTTCCAGCTATTGGGTTATTCTTGACTGTGGTAACAAAGCAGGTACCAGCAGTTAGAGTTAGGTGTGTACCTTGCATGAATGCCTCATCTACCTTGTGGCATAGTATTTTTATAATAATTTGCAATAATAAATAAGCTATTGATGCTGAATTTGTTGGCAATATTATAAGAATTTATTTAGAAACTGTAAAACAGCATAAACTTATATGTCAGGTTTTCCAAAAGGGTAATAATAAGAATACACAAAGTTTTAGTTGGACCAAAAGACAAAAAGCAGTTTGTTTCTAATTCAAAAAATACAAACGTTTGTTACAGGTACAAAATTATAAAAAGTTTGTATTTTTCTCTTGATCTGGTGACAGACACATATAGCAGAGATGTATATTTCACCAGCTCCAAATTCATATAAGCTATGGCAAATGACAATAAAGAAAAAAAATGTTGTAGTTAAGAAGAAAACATAGAAACAACTTCTTGTCTTTCATTTAACCAGAATTGAACACGATTATCTTATTCCTTTGCACTGTTTTGGTTGCCAACATTTAAATAAGTGTTATTCATGCTTCATATAACAATCAGAAATAACAGCAGGTTTACCTCATGCATTTATTTTTAATACTCATCACATAATATCTTCTCACCATGCTACCTAGAAAGGTTAGTGTTTTTATTGACAACATTTAAGGGAGGTGGAGGATGAAGGAATGCAATTAGGATCCAGGAATCTTTCTTTCTACTGCTTCACAAGAAAATGTTAGAAATCCTCCACTTAGCATAAAAAGTAATTTTGTAATTAATTCTGCTTGGAACTGTTTGCAATAATGAATGTAACAAAAAGGTCGTTTAACAGAAGGGGAAAATGCTGCTGAATGCTGTGAAACACAGGTCTGTCTCCTGTATTGTGCAAAGATGCAGGAACCCCACACATCCAGTCTCTGAGGTTTGCATATGGGATCCTGCACCTGAGAAGACCCTCATCTTATTTATGAGGGATTTGTGCTTCAGGCTGCCGCTCCACCTGGTTGTGTGTGTGCAGTGTTCAGTAGAGTTGGGCAGAGGAATCACCAGAAATGTTGTCAGTAAAAACCAGAAGCAGCTCATTTTTTAGGTTTTTCTTTAAAAAAAAAAAAAAAAAAAAGACTCTTCGTCTTTGCCTGGTAATTTTCAGTGACAAGTGCCCTTTACATTTGCAGCATGGTGGGTTTGAAACTATGATCTTCCTTACAGGGTTGATCTAGTCAAGATGCTTGGTATTTTCATATTATCTTGCCTGATTCAAAGTTGAATTCTCGATTTTGCTATTTAAGCAGATTGCTGCAAAGTTGGTAAGGCCTGAGATAAGGTCTAACAACTCTCATAACTCATCTTTCTGTTTGTGAACAAAGAACGTGCTAGATGGCACCAGAAAGCTGCTATTACCAGGTTGTGGTGTTTTACATCCCTTCTCACAGGAGTGGGTTACCTGAATTGTGGTCCAAAAATGCACTACCTCTTGTTGGCAGTTGCAAACATGGTGTTTTTCATACAGTGGTAGTGGCAGCTTAGCCTTTTACCTTTTATCTCATCTCTTTTACCTTGTTTAAGAAGTATTATCATGTAAGAAAGAAAGAAAAAAAAGCTGCATCTCACATTTCTTCTTGCTTTAGAACAACTTGGAAATCAGAGTATTAGGTGCTCTCTGCTATCTTTGCTAACTTCACTTTGAGGAAAAAAAAAAACAAAAAACAAACAAAAACCCCAATTTGCACAGCACTACCACAGAACTCTATCACCAGCCAAGAACAAACTACAAATACACTATCATGGCATTATTTACAACGTGATGGAACATTGTGCACATAAAAAATTACATTTAATACTTTTCCTCTTAAACTCTGATATATGTAAGCTCATGCTTATTTATTTTGTTCAGTCCAATATATTTTCCTCTATGTATCTTAAGTGCATAGGCAAGTGTAGGGGGTGACAGTGCTGTTTGCCTATCTTTTCTATGTTTTTAGAAGCCAAATTGCTTTCCAAATTCATGATACATCACAGTATGCTACTGTCCTCACTGACGTGCAAATTTATATTATAGCACGTACCTTTCCACAGCAGAAGGAGCAAGGGATTGTCACTAGGTCTGTGCTTATACTGACATTAAGTCTTAGTAAACTGAGATCTTCTTGCAAGATCTTTCTGAGTTGATGAGGGAAAAGAAGGGAGTGGAAATCGTGTAGCATTGCATGCCTTGGGAAGTCTGACAGTGCTGCTGATGGCACATTACTTCTGTTTGTTCCCACTGAAGCTGACAGAAATTTGCAGAGGAAAGAGCCAGGAAGAAGGTTCGCAAAGGCTAAGATTGGGGTTCACAGAGCAAGTGAAAACTGAGAATCCTTTGTTACTCTGCAGGACAGAAAGTTTGCCTGCTGTATTTATTTTGTAGCTGTTCAGAGCTTCTAAATTGCTGTATACAGAAGTCAAGCTTTGTTATGTTTATTAGGGGAGGACTTGTTTGTGTTTTGGTGGGTTTTTTAAACATTAAGTCAATTTACAGCTAACTTGTGTGGGCTCTGTACTATAGTGGATGAGATTCATTCCAATGCAAAAGGCTTTGCTCTCCTGCTTGTAGGGAGCAGCCTGGCCTCTAGAAGCCAAAGAGTCCCATGACAGGCAGCTTTGTGTGGATGCAGATGCTCAAGGATCTTGGAGTCCCAGAGAGCTGAAGAAATACTCTGAGGAATGAAAAGGAAGCAAGAGCATCCAAACTGGTCCCCTTGGGTATCTATGCTGCCCTTCAGCCCTTTGGGTACTCCCTGGACAGTCAGCAATGCAGTATCTGCAAGGACCATTCTGCAAGTTTCTGCAAGGACTAAAAGCTGACTCCCTCCTTAAGAAAGGATTTGGAAGAAACAAGAACTGGCATAAGAGATACTGTAGATAAAGAATGTGCAAACTGCTGGGTTTATAATGAGATGAACCTTGGGGAAGTTACCTGCAGAGAATGAAACTCTAGCCTGAGCAGAGGAATGGGAGTGTTCCACTTCTCCCCAACTGATGCTGTTCTGCAAAGGGGAAATTCTGTTCTGCCTGTGTTCAGATGACCACTGCCACGCTCTGCATAAATATTCATGTGGGGAGTAATTCATTTCCTAGGCTAATTTTAACTACTTAAGCATCATTTCTGTTAATCAAACTAGGAAAATATATCCAGCTGAAGTCACAAGAGCACACTCTATGAGGGTAATTGGTTTATTGCTACAGGCCATGCCAAAAGTAAGTCCTTGAATGTGTATACAACCAACACATGCAAACACTTTGTTTAGTTTTTTACCTACGGTAAATTAGTGTTAGTAATGCAGGTAGTCTACTGTAATTTTATTCCTTTTATTTTATTTGCATTTCCTCTATGTTAAAAGGAGAATATAATGGTAGCTAGCCTGTGTCCTACTTTTATGAATATTAGAATGCATAGAGGGTAAAAAACGAGCTTCTCTACAACTCTGAAGCATGTCCCTACCTATTGTCCATTTTTTCATTACAAATTAATAACCTGTGTCACTCAATGTGTTCTTCCCATGGTATAATACACCAGGAACCAATACCAAAGCAACAATGAAAACCAAAACCAAGTACTGCAAACACTTCTAAAACCCATTCAGAATTAATTTTAAACATCTAGCAATGGTTGAAGGTTGGAAAGATGTAAACTCATTCGAGTTTCCTTTACAGAAGTTGGGAGCAAAGACAAAGGTTCAGTCCCAAAACAAACAATGCCCCATTGTTTTTAATACAAGTGAAAGTGGAGTGCCTTCCATATTAAAATTATCATAGGATGTGTCCCAGTATAAACAACTATGTGCAATTTATGTACAATATTTCCATACACTACTCTGACTAGCAATACTCAAAGCCAATGCTATGATTACAACAGTTAGGCTCATAGAAGAGCACACTCAAGAGAAAACATGGGGTCTGGTAGCGTTCTAGCTGAGGTAGGTTAAAACAGACCTGCTAATTAGAAGATCTTGCATGAGTTTATATTGTATTGAATGAAACCGAAGATTATAACACAGTTGATCTCTGATATTCTTTACAAAACTGAGATGAGCATAGCACAGTTATTCCATTGTCTACAGGTTTACTGATACAATCCATTCCAGACTTTGAAGAAAGTACCATTGCTTTCTCACTGAAAAGCATATGTTATTTTTTTCCATTGTTGGTTTTATTTCCTATTTCAGTCTTGACATTGCTGAAGATGCACTGATGCTCTGCAGGAGAGATGGGCTAAAGGGTGCTTGGTTGATTACAGAAAGCAGAATGGCAGACTGCTTTTTCTCTGTGCAATAGCTCAGGACTGTTCTGTTCTGGGCTACCTTTTCCCTTCTCACAACAGCTGTGATGAGGGATGACCCAAGGGAGGATTCTGGCCCCTTTGCCACAGGGAAGCCTTGCCATCATTCAGCACTACCTGAGTGATGTGCTTCAGACAGAGACCAGAAGAAGACCTGCAGCAGGATGCCTGGGGGCTGACAGGCTGCCCAAAGGTAGGCCTGGGCATTTATCCTGTGGCTGAGCTTTAAGGTAAGGCAGTAAGCTGTATTTTGGTCAGAATATTTGTTTTCAGGTTTAATAATTACATGCCTGATAACAATATGCATGTGCGTATATGTATGTTTGAAGAGGAAAATTTGTATAAGCAGCAGAATTTTAAAAAAGGAAATAGTACATTGATGGAATTTAAGAGTTTATGTTTTTCTTGTTTGATAGCACCACACTTACATAGGATTAGAGTGACAGAATCCAGGATGTCATGGGCTCACTCCGTCTGCTGCATTTTGTCCTCATGAGTTGCTGCTATACACACACACACATTTGCATGTGTTAGCTGCGTTCAGAGCAAAAGAAGCACACAGGCAAATCAATGTGTTTTCCGACAACTGCATGCAGGTGACAATGCCATGGCTGTGGGAAAAGTTTACTGTCAGTCAGATTCCAGTTGTCATGGGCAGCACCTGAAATGGCTGCTTGTTTTCGTGGTAGATGCCAGGCACAGGTAAGTCTTGCAAAAGATTTTTGTCCGAGTCCAGAAAAATTCTTAGGGACAGGTTTTGCATTGATGCTATAAATCTTCCTCAAGTGCTCCATCAGAATCAAGACATTAATTAGCTCACAGTAGTCTAATAGGAAATTAAGGCTTCTGATCTCAAAGCTACATTGGAACTACAGCTGCCTAGGGCTTACCGGGAGCAAGGCTGGAAAGCAGCATTTCTCAACATGGGAGACATTTCATGTGCCGCATTTAAATAAATCTTTTATCAATTCGATTGAAAGGAATCTTCCCTGCACTGTTTTTAAAGAGTTGTGCTGGTAACCACAATCAGATCTTCTGTATCTGATAGTTTTCACAGTCACACCTAAATAACAAACACTGAGATGTATCAAGGATGTTTTTCTCTCTGCTTTTTGTATCTCACTTCTGCATGTATCATGGCATTAGCTAAAATGAGTGCACCTATTTCATGGCAGTGTTCAGAAACTAATCTTATTTTCATTGCAGATAACGAGGTAAGTTCTGCCACAAACTTCTAGGGGTTCGTTATCCCATAGCTTACTGCAGTCTAGAGCCAGAAGGAATAATTAATGGCCATTTGAGCCCCTGAATGTAATTGACAACCAGGAGTTCTTGAGCATACAGCCTCCACCTCAGCTGCCAAAACATATGCTTTCTTGATTTAAGGACTTCAGGTGGCAAGGGAATCCAGTTCACCTACCGGTATTATTGCCCCAACATCCATTGTCCTTCAGGCTTACCCATTTTTTCCAGTATCCATAACACTTAAGCACAAATCCAGCCATGAGACAGAAAATGCACTCATTTAGTCTATTCTTTTTATGTGTGTTTGCATGTGTGTATGCACATGTGTGTACATATGTGTGCAATGCATTGTAGATATGCTCAGGTACCCATCTGCAGCTGAGTGCCAGTTCAGTGGATGTGCTTGCTGTGACTGTTAGATTACAAAAGGGAGTGGCCTACCTGTAACCAGCCAATTATTCAGTGAGCAACATGCTGCACAGTGTTTTAAGTCAGGGAAGAGAATGCTTTTTTACTGACTTACTGAAAAGTGCCAAAACACACTGAGAAAGCTTAGAGAATCCAACACAGTGTCAGGCAGGAGCTGCATTAGTTGTTGGGCAGCTTGGGCTGTTTTACACACTGTGGCACCTCCAGTCCCGTGTGCAGGGTCACCTGCACAAATAAATAAGAAAGAATGTCGTCCAAGTTCAAATCAAGAATATTAATTAAGATGATATTGAGCCCCTGAAATAAACAAATCTCCTTCCCCCTTGTTTATTGAACATTTTGTGGCCTAAGAGCTACGTGTCTGTATCTTGTCCCAAATCTAGTCACCAGCTGTAGATCTCCAGCAGTGCTGCTTGTTAGACACAAGGTGGATGGGATCTCTGCGTGAGGAACCTCAAGCACTTCACAATAGAGATCACATATTGAAGCCCATGTACTAAATATAAGAAAATCCTTTTATCTTTGCTGCTGTGGTTGGACAGAACACAGGACATTTTAATGCTCCTTCTATTACTTAATGTATCTACAAGGTCAGAGGTTCCACACAGATGTACCAGAGCACTATTCAACAGCAAACACAAGCTTAGTTTCAGAGGTTTCCCCTGCCCCCTCATCGGTCATGCTCTGCCTTAACTCAATTGTGGTAAGAAATGTAATCCAGGTACTTAAAGGATGTAGTAGCTAAAACCGAAGGTATGTTGTGAGTAAAAATCTGAATTGAATATAGCAGTGAGGTGCCTAGAGAAGTGCCCCTGTCATCCACATATGTGCATCAAATAAAATAAAGCTGAGAAAGCTCCTTGAAAGATTTGAGTGCCACCAGTAACAAATGCTGAAAGTTTGTGTAATAATAAGGTCATGTGAGCTTTCTGATTTCAGATTGAGTGTTTTAAATGATGAGTGTTCCACCCTAGTTGCACTGGTCCTTCCTGATCTAAACTGACCTCCTTCAGTCCTCAAGCTCTTGGATGTTTCCATAGGTTCTCCTCTATGTACCACATCCCATTTCTACCCACATACAGTGGTATTGAAGTAATAATTTATTATAAAGACGGTTCCTCTAAGAGGAAAATCTCTTGCGAACAGAGAGCAGGAATGATGTGCTGATTTGTTCTCCTATGTTGCAATAATTCTCTAACCTACATTGCCTTTGCTTTCCTTACAACTCTGCTGCTCATATTTCAGTCCTTTGCCAGTGCTAACTATCTCCAAAAATAAGATCTAGGAGGAATTAGAATACATATGTTTTTTAGTCAAACTGGCAGAGGAAACCTTAGCGACACTGCTTTCCGAATGTAGCACTGCAGGAAAACAAGAGCAGGAATTAGTAGAGTAGTGTGCAGGTACTTTTCCTTGGTTTTATAGCATTACTCCTCACATTGGTCAGACAAAGCAGGTCAAATGCAGTCCAAAAAGCGTTAGTAGACTAGGTGTAAGTCTGAGAAGCAAAGAGCCCCTATCTATATTGGCTACCTAAAGATGATGTTATCAGCCCCAGGAGCTGATATGCTGGCAGCTTATGTTTGTCTTTAGGTGAAATGATAAGTGGACTGGACTGCAGAAGACTTACCTGGACATTTCGATTGAGACTCAATGCAGGCATGAAGACACCCTCGATGTTTTCAAATGCTGGAGGCCCTTGCTGCTGCCCATTTATGTAAAAGGTGAGGTTGTGCTTGTTCAGATCCAGGAGAACACCAACGGTAGCACCTTTAGAAACTCCTCCTTCAGTCCTAAGGGACAAAGGGACCGCACTGTTGGTGAAGGCAGAGGGCCACACTGCTGCTGTTCTCTCTAGGACAAGCCTTACCAAGCAGAGGGACAGTGGAACAACACAGTGAAGTGATTATCCCCACGGCATTTGGCAACGACTGATCCACACCTTTATCTGAAGCATATGTACCACATTTGTGGGAGCTTAATGAGAAATTGATCTATCTCTCCTGCAACTGCAATTTAAGAGCTGAAAATGGGGTCCAGAGCTAACAGGTCCACTCAGCTAATGAGATAATGGGGAGGTGAGCCAGTGAGGACAGTAGTCCTGGAGACATAGCACTTCAGAGTATCCCTGCTGTTGTGAAGTGATGCACGGCAGGAAATGAAAAAGCAGGAAGCTGGTTTCCTAGGTGTTCATTTGTAATCATTATTACAATCATTATTACAGCCTACTGACAGCTTGAGACTCAGTCACCTTGGCATGCTCTAAGGGGACCCAGATTTCCAGAGCCCAGGAAGCCAACACAGTTACAACAGACAGTGATTTTTTGGGGGAAGGGAAGATGGGGATGGTTAGAGATAAGTGTAGCTCTAGGATGGACAAGGTACTCAGCTCTACAACTGGGAGCTTCTTTCAAGTATGCAGGCACAGTTATTAATGCCAGTGATAATTGGTTGTGTCAGGAGCAGCTGATGAGAGCTGCTGTAGTATCAGAGCTTGCCAGGACAGGCTCAGCCAACCATTACACGCTTGGGCAATTTGACATTAATGCACTTTGACTTGGGAGTTATCAAACCCAGTATTACATTAAAGAACACCAAGCAAAAATATCTACTAGATATGCAGATTGGCCACAGGCACTGCTATTCTGCTAATATCATGGGGCTCTGCGATGGATTTACAGCCTGACACAATTTGTCCAGGGTAAATCAGATTTCAAATAATTTGCAGTTGGAAAGGAAGCAGATGCCTTTTGTCCTGTGCACTTGCTTCAGGCACACAACATTCACAAGATTAATGCGATTTTAACATAAAATTTATCACAATAGGTAGGCAAAACACTAAAAAAACGGTGGGGGTAGGGATTAGAATATTATTAGGAAGAATATAGTGCAGAGTAAGAAATTCTCCTTTTGTCCACTAGGTGTCATAAACTGTTTTCCCTTAGACTAAATGTGGCACGTGGCATTTCCTCTGAAAGTAAACTGTATAGAATACTATTCTGACTTCTCCATTTAAAGCTCTTCAAAGAGTAATAGTATAGCTACAAATCATGAATTGGCTCTGAGATGTGTTAGATTTCAAACTTCACCATTCTGAGTTTCCTTTGATCTGTTTTTTGGTCCTATAAGCATTAATATGTTTCTCTTTGAGCTCTTCTCCAAAACCACAAAGTAAATTTTCCATCAAAAGTCAAGATGCTTACCTGCCCTCAGCATATCAGTATTTAAACCGTTTTTATTAAACAAAAAATCCAAAAATCATAAACCTCATGAGATTGTGGGAAGCAACAATACCATGATCTGGAGCTATTTACAAATAGATTACATTATTTTTTCCTCTCTTTAGGAACAATTTTGATTGTAGGGCACCATGTTTTATATCCTGCTTAAAATAGATTTTATGACACCCTTTCAAATGACATTGATTCTCTTAGGGAAACAAAACCAGCAACTTTGTCTTTTTTGATACGATTATGTTCTTTCCAATATGATAAGCTAATTTGCTTCTTGTGGGCTAATTAGCTCCATGCTGCACAATGACATTGAGTGACTCCTCTGCAGCCCTTGGGAACTGCCCCACTGAGGAGGAGATAGATGCTGGAAAGGGCAAGGACCCAGCTGAGGCCCCTCCAGGAGCCATGGTGATGTGGGGGAAGAGCAGAAGGATGGGAACCTTCTCCCTTCCTTGCTGCCCCAAATCTTGCAGGAATTCAGCAGGTAGATTGTCCCGTTCCTTGTCTGCCATCTCTCCACGATGAGACTGGCTCTAGCAGGACTAAGCAGGGGCAGAGGCAAGCAGGAGCTCTACACTGTGCTCCTATGAGGGAGGATGGGCAGCTGCTCGTACTGAGCACCCTATGCTTTCCTTGGGAACAGTGCTTTGAGGACTCCAGCGCTTCTTTTGACTACTTTCATGGTCATTTTCTTTAGGAAGAGAGGTGAGAGAGTCAAGTTTCATGAGCAAACTTTTGCTAGGCATTTCCTTGCTCTTCTGTACACCTTTATGAATGAATTATGAATAACAGGATTATGAATAATTTTTCTAATAAATGCCTTTGTTGTGATAAAAAAGCCAGCTAGCTCAAGAGACTCAAACTGATGTCACTTCTTCCTGACACACTTGTGTGGCAGCATGTAAAAAAGCTGCTGCTTTACGGAAATGCATTTTTAAGCTACTTAATGACAGTTGCACCACAGGCTCCAAGTTACATGCAGGCCATGTAAAAGGAAAATACAACTTTTTTGTTGCAATACTTCCTGAATAAATACTTAGCATTCATTAAATGATAATCCAATTCTAGAGATACGCGCACTCTTCCATTGTTTCAAGTAAATCCCACTAGTCATGCACATTTTGGTTTCTGTATGCAACAATAAGTCCTGAGTGCAGAAATGCTGTGCAGAAGCATGGAAGGTCGGAGTACAGAAAGGGAAATTTGGCTACCACAAAAAATGCCATTGCCTGCAGCAGTGGAGGCTGTTATTCAAAGATGTGTTCAGTAACAGCTTGGACAATATACAGAATAGGACTGCATGAATTGGCTTGAGGAATTAAGAAGAGTCACTATTACTGAAAAATAAATCTTAACAATTTATGAACACTTTAATAAACTGAATAATTTTTCTAACTTTTCATTAACAATATATTAATTGCTAGCTTTGCAGCAACTTAACAACTTTACCATGTCTATTGTCAAGTTCAGTTAATTGTAATATTTTTGTGTGATAAAAAATTCTGGTCTTGAGATCTCTGAAATCAGCGAAGAGACTCTCCTGACTGCAGAGGGCCTTCAGACTAAAATGCAAATACTCTAGATTTAGTCTTCCCATTGTCTTTCAGTGTAAAATATTTCAGTGTGATTTCCATCTCTTTCTTTACATAAACATATAGTGGCTGAAGTATCACTGGTAGCATCTGATACTCCTGCTCTTGGGAACTTTGCCAAGAAATGGATCTATTCTGATGAATGCCAGCACCTCTTGTTTATGGACATACAGCATCTGTCATAGAATAGTTTGTTTTAGAAGGGACCTTTAAAGGTCATCTAGTCCAACCCGCTGGCAGTGAGCAGGGACATCTTCAACTAGACCAGGTTGCTCAGAGCCCCATTAAATATGACCTTGAAAGTATCCAGGGATGGGCCACCTCCACCTACCTCTCTGGGCAAGATGTTTCAGTGTTTCACCCACTCATTGTAAAAAATGTCTTCCTTACAGCTAGTCTGAATTTGCCCTCTTTAAGTTTTAAACTATTACCCCTTGTCCTATCACAACAGGCAATGCTAAAAAGTCTGTCCCCATCTTTCTTATAAGCCCCCTTTAAATATTGAAAGACCACAATAGCGTCTCCCTGGAGCCTTCTCTTCTCCGGGCTGAACAACCTCATTTCTCTCAGCCTTTCTTCAGAGGAGAGATGTTATATCTGTCTGATAATTTTTGTAGACCCACNTGAGAGATGTTATATATGTCTGGTAATTTTTGTAGACCCACTCCAAGAAGTCCATGTCTTTCCTGTGCTGAGAACCCCAGAGCTGGATGCAGTTGTCCGGGTGAGGTCTCATAAGAGCAGAGTAGAGGGGGAGAATAACCTCCCTTAACCTGTTGGCCATATGTTTTTTGATGAAATCCAGAAAGATTACATCAACTGGCTTCCCTTGATCAACTAGGTGGGTTACCTTGTCATAAAAGGTAACCAGGTTTGATAAGCAGGACTTCCTTCTCATGAAGCTGGGCTGGCTGTGGTCAATGACTATGTTGTCTTTCAGGTGTTTTTCGATACCTTCCAAAATAATCTTCTCCATGACTTTACTAGGCACTGAAGTGAGACTGACAGGCTTGTAGTTTCTGAGGCCATCTTTCTTGCCCTCCTTGAAAACTGGGACAATGTTCACCAGCTTCCAGTCAGCTGGGACCTCTACAGATTCCCAAGACTTCTCAAAAATCATCAAGAGAGGTTTTGCAATGACATCAGCAAGGTCTTTGAGGATTCTTGGATGAATCCCGTCAGGCCCCATAGATTTGTAGGGATCCAGCTGGAGCAGCAGATTCCACACAATTTCAGGGTTGATTGGGAATTGATCATTCTTGCAATCATGATCCTCCAGCTCAGGGCACTGAGACCCCATTGGTTTGTTATCCATGTTGAAGGCAGAGGCAAAGAAAACATTAAACACCTTTGCCTTGTCTCTGTCCCTGTTTATGAGGTGACCATCTTCATCCTGTAATCACCCAATGATNTTTCAGTATCAGATCAATGAGGCCTTCTTTCTGACTTGGCTCCTTAGAAGCTGTTCCATGAAGTTGTCATCCAGGTTTTTCAGGAATCTTCTAGCCCGCATTGTGTCAGCTCTGTGATGCTCACAGTTAATTTCTGGCAAGTTGAAATCCCCCTTAAGAACAAGCGCAGTTGACTTGGAAGTGTCCCTTAGTTCCTCAAAGGATAATTTGCCAGTATCATTGTCCTGGCTAGGAGCTCTATAGTAGACCTATAGTAATGCTTTTCGATAGCATTAGAATCTTCTCTTCATGCCCCTTTCAGCATTACAAAAGTCATGCTGTGAGTGAAAAGAACAGAAAAGTCCTCTAAATCACATGAATCAGTCTTCCAGGTTCTACCTCAGGTTATCCTTGAAGTTATTTATTTCCCTAATTTATTTTCATGAAGATTAGGAAGCATGAAACTATTAACAAGGTGTACCTTTCAACAAAATAACATCTGAGATGCTAAAAGTTGACAACGCATTTCCTTTGGACTGTGATAAAGTGCTGTCATGCACTTGTGTCCAATAGAGAAAAACAACAAGGCAGCAATAACTGTTTCCACAAGACTATTATAGCTAATGAGTTAAAAAAACTGACCTAGTTGACTGTCACAGTTAAAAATATAATGCCTAGACCTAATTTCATTGAAGCGCATGTGATTTCGTAAGACTACATGCCCTTTGTGAGTGTAGTTCACTTGAATGGATATTCCATGGGTCTATCCATGCCCTGGATGTGCCTTCGTGTTTTATCAGGTAAAAACTGGGAAATGATTATCAACAGAAAGCACTTTGTTCTCCTGATTAAGCAGGACGATTGGAAATCCTTTCAATTGTTTGTGATTCCTAGAAAAAAAGCTCTTGCTTAGCTTGTGTGTTGCTTGCCGGGAGGAGCATGCTGAGGACCAAATTCATAAAATAGGTTTCTGGGACAGTAGTACACAGAATGGTTGCCAGCTTTTTTCCAGAGAACATAAGCTGTTCCACAGAGCATTAAAATTAATACAGCTTAACATTACTTCCGCCCTAAATCTAATCAAAATGTTAAAGGGACAAAAAACTTTTTGATATATTAATTATACTGATATTATTTTACTCTGTTTTGTCTTAGGACGTGATCTAATCTCTTTGGAGCCACGGAAAACAATCCAATTGACTTCAAATAGCTTTTGATCCAGCTGCAAGGTTCTTCCACCTGTCTGTAAAGAACTGCAAAATCAAACCAGGTTTCAAACAAAAATTTCCATCAATTACATTACATTTATTTAAAATACAGATATGCTGCAGAGTATAAATGACTATGCAACAGGAGACGTTACAACCAACCTTAAGATACAGTGCATGTTGACATGAAATTATCTCTTTAAGGAGACACTTGCATTTGAATGTTTTAGAAATCACTGCAAAACTCTTTCAGTCACCTGGTATAACAGAAACAACACCTGAGACAGTGAGTATGGAAGACCTGCTGGGACAGTCAGTAGAAAACTAAATTGAAATTGATTTCTGCTCTGTCACAGACCTGCTACATATCCTTGGTCAGTCACTTTATCACATCAATCTCCCATCATGACAGAATAGGTATACGAATACACCATTTTCCATTTTCTCAAGGGTCTCAGTTCCCATAGTACCCAGCTGACCTTGCATTAAGGCCAAACCTCTCATGAGACACAGGTTGAGAGCAGCGCAGTTATGCTCCGGTGACACCTCAAGGAGCTTCAAGCAAAGTTGTTCACGTCTCCCCTACACAATCTGGCATCATTTCAATGAAACAAAGCTATATGTAGCCAGAAGTACCTATCCTGAACACTGAAAGTCATGCAACAATGTCAGCACAACACAGGATTTGGGCTGACAGTCGTTCTGTCTTCGTGATCCATCCCTGAAGATAGTTTAGCTAGAACATGTCCCCCCACTTCTCTGTTGCATGGAGAACACAGAGTGATGAGTGATGAGTGGTGAGAGAAAGAGGGGTATGGTAGCAATGGTTTGGGGTCTTTCTGAAATCATCCTTTGTCTAAGTTGGTTGTAGTAGTTGAGATGGTTTTCAAAGCTCTTTGGTACAATGGCTCAGTTGAAAATAAGCTGTCATTTAGCCAAAGAGTCCCTTGTGTCCAGATCTCCCTGGGTGATACCTACAGCATTACCTTTAATTAGCTTTCAACACTAGAAATAAACACCTGTATTTTGAATAGGGGATCACAAGTGCTTTGCCTAATTGTTGTGCAAACCTGCAGTCAAGATTCCTCCTAAGGAAGAGAACTGACCACCTTTTTCCATGCACTCCTCCAGCAATGAGAGACAAGCCCTACACCCCATTGTGCTGTGCTCTCATCTGCTGATGTGGGTGGGACACTCAGTAACAGGCTTAAATCACAACAGGGAGGATTTAGTGAAAAAAGTGCTAACAGTGAGGATAAACACTGGACATGGCACTTGGTGCCATAGTCTAGCTGAGGTGTTAGGGCATGGGTTGGACTCGATGATCTTGGAGGTCTCTTCCAACCTAGTTATTCTGTAATTCTGTGATAACAAACATCAACACGTATCGTTAAGGTGTCCTCACTATCAGTAGTGATTTTAAGAAGGAATGGAATAACTATATTTAGCTTTAGCTGGAAGTTGGACTAAATGGCTTTCTGAGCCACACACCTGCGTCTGATGCACAGCAGAAAAAACAACCATTAATGAGAAAAGCATGCAAACAGCACTTACCGATTGGTGTGAGAATTGCAGTGCATGAACCAGCTGCGGTTGTTGTCAACATACATGGCCCACGCCTTGTCGTCCTTGCCCAGCATCATGTCCTTGACAACGTTAATCCTGGCAATACCAAAGGCTGGATCCGGATGGTTGTCATACCGGTCCACATGCAGTTCCCAGTAATGCACGCCCTTGGAGAAGGCAGCTGTGCCAAGAACAACCCTGTCATCGTAGCTGTTGCAGGTGGCAGTCTGGTTGTCATTTGACAGCACTATGTCTCTGTGAGCTGAGGAGGGGTCAAAGGTGAACCACGCCACTGTGGAAGAGGAAAAGGAAAGGTGGGTTTATATCAGGAAGGGCCTATTTGGAAGGGCTCGTTGTATCAGGAAGGACTTTACTTATTGAAGTGGAGGGTGAGATTCTGACTAACTAAAGATCCCATTGCATTTTGAGGTAATAAAGACAATCTTTCCTTGTTACTGTAGGCAGCTACACAAGATTGCTCTGAGCTGGTACCCGGCTGTTCTTCAGCTCAGAAGCGCCTTATAGTATCTGTGCTTGTTGCCCTCAAGTTAAGCTGCTAAGAGCGGGGAATTTCTGTTGACACATAGTAACAAGAAAGTCACTGAGGAGACAAAGGTTTCTCCATGACATGGAAACTGCCCACACAGGTAAATTGGTTCAAAATCACCTTTAATGGAAATGGAGATCCACTGTGTCTGTGCTGGTTAAGACTGACTTCACTAGTTTATCAAAGTGAAGTGGGTTTTTTTTTTAAAAAGAGTTTAAAAAAACCCGAAAAAGCTATTAAAGTATAAATATTTTATACTGGCCTATTTTGGCTACACAGCATAAAAGTGCAAGTGGCAATAGCATGCACTTCTAGATTCATTACAATATCATTAATGAAGAGGAACTTCCTGTAATGTCCGTATGGATGTCAGAGGAACAAGCATGAATTCCCATCTCTGTATTATCAAACCTTGCCAGGAAATTGAAGCAGTAGTGAAGAAAAAGGCAAATCCCAAAGATATATGGAAGAAGGAGAGATAGAGTGGAACAAAAAGTATCTCTTGGGTTGCTTAATTGCTTCTGTATGCTCAAGCAAGTATCCTAGATCCTAGATTTTTATGGCCAACTAAAATCACGATTTGAAACCTGAAGTGTTACTGATAATGGAAAATCACCAAAAGTGCTAGGAAGAGAGCTCAGTCCCTGTGCACACTCACTTCCTCACCTCTTCTCTCAGATGATCCAAAATCTCCATGCCAGTAAGTGGCAAATACATTAGTGGGTGTAAAGGGATGCAAGTGTCCTGCCAACTGAGACCTGCAAGCTTTTCACTTAGAAACTGGCAAAAACTCTACTCACCATCTGATGTCTGTAAAATGACTGTCTTGCTGTAAGGCCCAACTCCCGATGAGTTGAAAGCTTTGACTCTTGCATTATAAGTGCTGTTGAAATGAAGGCCATCAATGGTGCAGAGAGTCTCCTTGCCAACATATACTTCCTAAACATTACAGAAAAAAAGGGAGAGAGAGAAAGAGGGACATAGTTTAACTGTTTCTCTGTGCCTCATGACTGCATGTTAAGACTTATAAATATAAGCCAAAAGTAAACAGCTTCTCATTGCTTTTCAGGATGTAACAGTTATGCTGTTATACCATGGACAACCACAGCAGTGGAGACATCAAGGATGGTTAGCAGTGGAGATACTAAAGTGAAGATGAAGCTGGAAGGGTAAAGCAACAAAGAACAACATAGAAAGATCTTGATTTTTATCCTATTTTCTTAAACATCTACTCCAAACCAGTATTTTGGATAGTAGTCCCAGTGTTTGACACTGTGGCCATTATTATATTTATATAAGACAAAAAAAGAGGAGTATATAAGAATAAAAAACCCAAGCAAGTGCAGTTTTATTCTATTGGAAAAGTTGTTTCATGCCTGTGTTAAAATATAATTTTGAAATCTGAAAGAGCCAGAAGAAAATGATCTCCTAAAAATTAGGACCACATTCATCACATGATGAAATAGAGACAACAGAGACATCAAAATAGTCTGCAAAGATTTATAAAACAGCAAATACTTGTTTAATGTGAAATATTTCAGGAGGAAGAATCTAGGAATCTAGGCAGACCAATGAAGAGGATCAATCAGATTATACAGGCTATGAGGAACTGAAAGCATCCTAGAAATCTTGGGTTTTGGAAAACTGAATAGAAATTGACAGAAAAGGCAGAAGTCCTGTCTTGGCAGCAGATTGAAAGGCACAATTCCTTTCCACCTCTGATGTCTCTGACTCTGTAAAATCCATAGGTTTATGGTAGCAATGGTCCTGAACTGTTTAAGTCTGTCACTCAGGCCCCAGTTCAGTTAAGACATATAAGTACATGTCTAGGAGTAGTTCTGCTGATTAAGGCTCTATCATATGAACTCAATGAGCATTAAGTATTTGGTAAGTAAGAAAGAGATTACTAAAGTTTACAGAAGGAAATGTGTTTGTCTACTTTGCTACCATGGTGGCTGCTACAAACACCAAAATCTCTTGGGTCCTGAGTTAGCTAGTGATCTTTCATGGAGACAGAGGAGAGTTCTAATAGAATAACTTAGTTTATCTCCATGTCATAAGATATGCTGTATATACAAAAAAGTTTTATTTGTAGGAAAACACTCATATTTTCTAATCTGCTCCAATTTTACCACTGTTCATTGCTTCTGTTTATTCAGATTCTGCTACAATGGGAGACAAAACCTGTTCTTTAAATCTACCCATTAAATACTGATAAAATGCAGTCATTTTCATTGCTTTCAGATATATAATTCTTCATGGAAAGGGTTAGCAAGCCCTTGCTGAACTGACATTGAGGAGAAGTCTGCCTTTTATCTTTTAATGGGTAAAGTTAAAGATGGTTCTACCACATCAAGGAAAACACTCCCCTATATTTTTAAGTATTGAGATGGTTTTGTAACTTTTTTAATCCAAAATCCAATGCTGATAGTCCAAAAACCTTTGGCAACTACAAAACCCCCCCACACAAATGGGCATGGATATGTACCAGCCTGAAATCTTGTTATTCACATGTATTTCTTTAGATGTGAATACTTTTTGAAAAGGTTAATTCAAGACACTGGAGTTCTAACACCTTGTTCCTAATTCTTCATTCATCACACAATGATTGCCTACTAATATTAACTATATTGGCAGCTCCCAGTAGCCACTCACTAAAGTACCTTTTCACTAAAGTTCCTTTTTGGTAGTGGAGACCAGGTTCTTCAAACCCCTGTGAAATGTTACTTGGATAAAGGAACTGAGGAGACCTTCCAAAAATACACTGCCCTCTTCAAAATGCCCTGCCAACATTGCTGCCTCTTCTAATGAGGGGTGTCCAGATCAGGTACCTTTGTTGGCTATGGGTGTAGCAGTTTGGCACAAGGAGGCAGATCCTTAGGCGGATCCATGCCAGGACATTTTCAGCTTGAGAAATCTTTAGGTTTCCATTGAGAACCCAGCTTGCAGCTCCCAAAGACATGCCATCACACGTTTTTTTGGCAAAATTCTCTGTTTGTGAAGACAGCAGCTGTACCACATAATAATCTCCAGATGCTTTTGAAGCACTAGCCCCTAGGGAAAGCACCAGGCCAGCTTGCTCCTGGATCAACAGGAGTATGAAGCCTGCCTGACAAGCAAGGGCCACAGCTTCTAGCAGGACATGGCTGGCAGAAAGCTGACTGAATTATTTCTGCAGTTTGTTTATAGAGAAAGGATGGGAACCTATAAGTACCTCCAACCAGGAGCAATTAGCTGTAGCATCACCCTGAGGGTCTTGAAGGATGGCATACTTACCAACTCCATCACAGCATGTCTATGGAAAGCTTCCACAAGCCTGGTCTCATCCACTCCCAGGGAAAAGATTTAGAAATCCTGTATTTTTATGTGAGATCCCATTTTTACTCAGAAAATCAGGAAAAATTGAGTTGTATTTCTGGACCAAGAATGTCAGCTATTGAAACACATTGCTACAGACAGAGGAGAGTAGGGGTTTCAAAGAAATCTCTGTTTTGTGCATGAATCACTTCCAGCTCCTGCAGGCTGGTAAGGGATTTTCTGTTCTGGTACACTCCAGGGACACCTCAAGTGCCTCTTTCAGAGAGCCCTAGGAATAACCTCTATCAAACTTCCTACCTAAACTGGCTGTCCTTCTAATAAGCAGCATCTGCACTGCTTTCTACATCAACACAATGGAAGTAGGGATGTTTTGACAACCTGTATCTTCCCTACCCCCTTTCCCCACACCTGGACAGAAACAAGTCCATACCTGGAAGAAACTCACATACAAAGAAACACAAATAAATGCTGAATGAAATTCTCACTCGGAATTGGCCACCATCTCCATCATCAAGTTCCAAGATATAACCCTCCACTGGGTTGTGGCTCAAAGGTGGCATCCTCCAGGCCAATGTCACACTGTTGTTTCTGGTGCAACACTTCTCCAGCTGCAGTAATGGGACGGGTGGCACTGAAACAGGAACTGGGTACAGATTAGTGTAACTCTGCCCCACCCCATCAGTCTGTGCCGCCAGCAGTATGGCAGTGATTCACCTCCCTCCCCTTGCAGGGGAGCCATTATTTATTAGGAAGAGGATCCGTTTCCTTTCTTGAAATAAAAGGCAGTAAAACTACTGCAACAAAACGTTGTTACCCAGTTAGACAAATCATTTGGCTGGAATACATAAACAGAAACATATCTGGACTTGCTTCTGGTGCCTCATAAGAACTACAGCCTGGGGGCTTCATGTTTGGTTTCCTTCCCAGGGATCACTGTCCAGAAGAGTTTTTTCTGATGCCAGAGCACCCATTTCCTCCAAAAGGAGCAGCTGGGAGTGTCTCAGGTCATAGAGTGGAATGGAAGATGCAGTGCTGCCAGGAAGGCCCAGAGCATTAAGAATTGGGTTATTAGCCAACAGAGCAGCCACTCCTCCCAGCACAGCAGCAAGACAGAGCCTGAACTGCACCAGCCATAGCAAAATATTTAATCACTTTAGTGGTATTTTTTTTTTAAATCTAATCTGACACCAACCCTTCACCCCGCCAACTTTTCATCAAAGCCACCTTGGATATGTTATCTTTAGGGCAGCCACACTTTAAAGAAACTGTTGAAGAAAACTCTTCCATTTGTTGACTTTAAATCCCTAACTTTGTAAATCCCTTGGTTCAGATAGCAAAAGGAACTTCTGCACCACAGGAGACTCCTCATGGAAATCACAAGTGTGAAGTTATCTACCAACATGCCTTTTACACGACTTGCTTTGGAGAAACACTGAGACTGTTGAGCAGACCAGCATCTTAAAAATAAACCAAGTAAAAATTCTCTGCGGGAAAGAGGCTTCTATCCCACCTCTCCTAAACACAACTAAACTTTCACTGTTCACTCCTGCCTGGAAATTATGTGAAGATTTATTCTTCTGGATAGACTTGGTATGTATCTTATGCACAGGCCCTGCCTGGTCTTCTACCCAAGGCTGAATTTCACCATTCAGTATCATTTCTGCAGAGCTCAACCATACCTTACAAGGAATTGAATGCTCTGAGCATTCATTGACATAGTTCTTTGTGAAATCAGTTTGCTCTTCTTTTATCTACTCTGCTTTGACCCTCTAGCTTATTTTCCTCCCTCTGTCTGCACGAGAGCTAAGCCCTTATCTTGTTATTTTCATCCTATTTTACATTTCTGGGTAAAAGAGGACTGTTCATATTTTGTGTCCCAAGTAGGCTGTGGGAAAAGGGATGCTACTGTGTGACAGGGCTAAGGCTTCACCTCCACTTTGGAAGTGACATGAAAGTCAACATCACACTTCTGATAAACAGTGCAGAAGCTACTATGGCTTTCCGCTGGAATTATCCATCACCACAGTGAACACAGATGGTTGATAGCCCAGAAGAATGAAACAAAAAAGCTTTATAAATTAGCTCTTGAAGGTTTTTCTGTGAAAAGAAAGCTTTGTTCCTATTCCTTGATATTTAAGGATGATTCAGAGGGTGTCATAAATTAAAACCTGCTTGTTTTCTCACATGGAAAGTTCAGCCTCTTCTCTAGGAGACACTGTGTTTGCAGAAGGAACAACAATCTGCCATTACAAGAGGCAAAAACCTGAAAAAGAGGAATCCAGGAGTAATGAGATTTTTTAAGCGAACCATTTTAAGTTTAGAGTTCTGTCTGTGTTTGTTAGCTTATGTATTCCCAGTGACTGATGAACTGGGAGAAGATAGGGCTGTATCAGCCATCCACACTCCTGCCACTTTCGCTAGCTGATTAACCCTCTCAGGAAGCATTCTCCAGGTCCTCCCCATTTCTGAGACTCCTCCTGGCAAGACTGGATGAAAACCTAATTCCTGAAGTTTATAAGATGCAAAATAGACAATGACCTCTCACCTCTGAATAAAGCACTAATCTTTCCAACCCCTGAAAAAAACTCCAAAGAACACTGATGGCAGGCTTTCAAGGATTATTCATGTAATGCACAATGCTAAAAAAAAAAAGGGCAGATTTTTAGGGAGTGTGTTTTACGAGTATCCTTTAATTACGGAAACAGGAATGCCGCCTAGGAATAGAACATGTTTTCATGCAGCAATGTGCTGTTGTTCCCACTTCCCAGTGGAAGTGTGCATTTTGACCCTATGTGTGACAGTCACACATACTATGGGGAAGTGCCTTGGCTCCTTTATCACGTTGCTGCACATTGAAGTTTCTGTGAGTAATTCATAATAGTCTCCTACTCTTTTTGAGCCAGCCTGTGGCCTGAACTGCACAACTCTCCTGAAGGAGAGGTAAGATGGTCCCACCAAGCAGCTGTGCAGCTTGGCTGGATGATGCTCTCTCTGCCTGCCTTCCTGTCTCTTCTACTGGATGCAGATGGGCAGAGATTTGCCTTGATCTCAGATTACCTTTGGAAGGAGAAAAGATGAACACTTGTAAAAGTCATAGGAAAGTGCAAAGTGAGTTGAATAATTGGGACACTGATTTATACTTCACAATGAAGAGCAATGGGATAGGACTAAGAAAAGAAAAATATAGGCTAAGTGCCAGGAAAAAAAGACACAGATGTTAAATTACGGTGCTGTCCCACTTCTTGCTCAACTTAAAGTCCTCTAGAGACTTTTAGAAGGAAAAGATTAAAAATATAAAGAGAGAAATGATACTGCATTAGCACAGTAAGACCTATTAACAATTCTGAATGATGTCCTGCTATTTTAAAAGTACTTCATGCAGGCCACTCTTAGATAAAACATATGATACTGATGTCTCATGTCAACTCAGCAGTTCCCAAAACCCATTGCTCAATGTATCTCACAGCTGATGAGAATAGTCCTTTCACAGAGTACAGTAGGGCTGCTCTAAGGTGTTGTCTGTTGTCTTCGTGACAAGCAAGTGGTGCAATGATGCCCTCTACCTTCCTTAAAGGACTAAATGCAGTGAAAGAACAGGAGCCTTGGAAACACGAGAACTTTGATCTCCTCCAAAACTAGAGTACAGCCTCAGAATAGCCATGATATAAAGCAGAAAGAACCGGGGGTAAAGCTTACAATGTAGCATTTGCTCTTTAATTGTCAGGGCTTTACAGCTCGTGGCTGGAGAAGCAAAGATTTGTGTCTGGGAGATGTGTCTGGGGAATCTTCACGGACTGGTTTGCAGAAGAGGGAAGGAATCACTCCTGACAAGGAGAAGGGGAATATGAATTAATATTCAGAGGTGGTACAGACAAGTAGCTGCATATTTTCCTATTTTGTACCTAGTCTCTGTTTTACCAAACCAAGACTGCATGACAGTTCCAGCTGTGTGAACAAAACAAACCTGGAACATACATTTTTCTGTAACCATAACTTTAATTGAGGAAATGTGATGTACACATTAAGCCAGTTATCAGAGGACAGGAATTCTGTGCCAGTAAAAGTACTCAAATCAGTGGAGAGAACATGGACAGAGAAAAGGATCTGGGAAAGCTCAAAATGCCAGCAATTACTAGAGCTGCGTGCATGTCTCAGCAAGCCAGCTGGCCTGGGGATAGTGGGACTCTTGCCAAAATGGTGTCAGTAAGACCCTTTGGTCAACATGACTGCTTAAGCATTACTTCTGCACCTATCACATCTCTGCACATTCAGTTTGTTACCGAATTGCTTTTTCTTTCTGTAAGAAAGAAAAAGAATCCACTGATCTTTACTTTTTGAGATGAGCTTTAGATATCTGCTTAGAGAGTCCACCAGTAAGGTGCATGAACATATGATCAAAACAAATGTAATGTGATTTGTTCTCATTTTTATTCTTCTTTGTCTAACACAGTGAATAAATGTTTACTTACAATCATGCTTTCAATCTAAATGACCCATGCAAGCTCACTGAGGTTGAATGGGGCCAGAGTTTGAAAAAAAAAAAGAAATTCAGTCGTGCACTAAGCATTGATAACAGTAGTACAGCCCTTACATTGCAAAGCTCTTGGAACAAAACTACTTGCAGCTGGAAAAGCCATGGTGGCCCTAGTCTCCCAGATCTTCCCAAAACTGAGATCAGTGACAAGTGATCGTTCTCAGTAAGTAAGTAAGTACTGGGATCGGCACTGTTTAATATATTTGTGTCAAGCTGTGTGATGCAGGTGACCCACTGGAGGTAAGGGATGCCATTCAGAGGGACCTGGACAGGCTTGAGAGGTGGGCCTGTGCAAACCTCATGAAGTTCAAGGCTGAGTGCAAGGTCCTGCACCTGGATTGGGGCAATCCCAATACATGCTGGGTGGAGAATGGAATGAGAATGGCCCTGGAGAGATGGACCTGGAAGTGTTGGTGGAAGAGATGTTGGTCGTGATCCATCAATGTGCACTGCCAGCCCAGAAGGCCAACCAGAAGGCAGCCCAAAAGAGGTGTGACCAGTAGGTCTAGGGAGGTGATCCTGCCTCTCTGCTCTGTTCTCATGGAGGCACTGCATCCAGCTCTGGGGCCCCAGAAACACAAGGAAGAAGTAGAACTCTTGGAGTAGGTCTAGAGTAGGGCCATGAAGATGATCAGAGGGCTGGAACACCTCTCCTCTCTCACAGGCTGAGAGAGTTGGGGTTGCTCAGCCTGGAGAAGAGAAGGTTCCAGGGAGACCTTACTGTGGTCTTCCAGTATCTAAAGGGGGCTACAAGAGAGCTGGAGAGGGATTTTTTATAAGGGCATGTAGTGATAGGACAAGGAAGAATGCCTTCAAACTGAGAGAGAGTAGTAGGTTTAGATTAGATATTAGGAAGAAAATCTTTATTGTGAGAGTGGTGAGACACTGGAACAGGTTGCCCAGAGAAGTTCCATCCCTGGAATTGTTCAAGGCCAGGTTGGATGGGGCTTTGAGCAACCTGGTCTAGTGGAAGGTGTCCCTGCCCATGGCAGGAGGGTTGGAACTAGATGATTTTCAAGGTGCTCTTTCAACACAAACAATTCTATGATTGTAAGATAATGCAGAGCTGGTTGAGAGGCTATAGTGGTGAAACTTCAGGAAAAAAAAGGCTGAAGTGTCAGACTGAGCAGTTCAAATGGAAATAGATTTGCTGTCATAAATGGAGAAATATAAATACACCTCTATATCTAAACAATCCTCAATATCTATGAAGATTAGGTTGGAACCAGTCAATGGTTTGTTCTGCTTGGGCACACAGAGATGTGAGGGGGACTAATGCCATCCCTTATTCATTTTCATGAATGGTGGCCAGGCTAACGCCCTTTTCACTATTCTTTGTGTGGTGTGTACATGGTCACACTGGTTGTGCTGACCCACCTGATGGCACATGCAACAGGTCCCTTGATCAAGGCCAAGACAGCTCAAGCAAAAGCCCTTCCTGAGGGCTACCTGTTAAGATGCCTCTGGGGAGCAAAGCCCAAGGGCATTTGGAAGCTCTGCACAGGTTTGGGCAGAAGCAGTCCTATCCTCCTCTCTTCTGCTTCTCAGACTGTGTCTAGCTCAGTACTAGAGCTTCACTGCGATGGTACAATAAAAGAGAGCATATAGACAACACTACCTTTCCTAAAGTGCCAGTGAATCTGACTCAATTAAAGTCTTCTAAATCTTCAAAAGCCAAATACCTAAGTTGCTCTCACGTCAGGTGACCTGTGGTTAACTAGCAATCTATGTGACTAGCTTAACTAAATATTTCATATCTTTATAAAGGGGAGCAGTGGAATACTAGTATTAAGTGTATTTTACAGCAAATATGGCCCAGCATTAAATAAAAACTGACTTTAAAAGATAAGTGCAGGCAGTATTCAGAGGAGTTTTATCAGTGATTTTCTTTCTCTCTTGACTCCGCTTGCCTGTCTGACAACATTTCCAAGGAGCAGTTCACAGATGTGTTTTGAGTAACACAGCCTGCTTATGCCAAGATCCAAACCATTCTTGGTCAACAGACTCTGGCCTTTAACTCTTTGTCTATTGTTTTTCCACATACTTATCTGCCAAATTTTCCATCCTAATTACTTCATCTTGGGTCTTTCAGATACAGAATCAGGCCCAGAGAGAACACATAAACTGAACTGAAATCTTCATGTTTGCCCACATTAAAAAAAAAAGCACGTCCGACACATCCGATGAAACAAATATCCTTAACTCATTCACTGACTTCTGGCAACCTCTATCATGTCACCCACATGTATAATTAAGGCTTGAATCACCACTGGGGGAAGCTAATGGCATAATTCCCAGGGACCACAATGGCTTTCAAATCCAGCCATTCTATGAATCTATCTAATTCTGATGCAGTTCTCATCCTGTTCCATATAAACCAACCTCATTACAAGATCATGATGTTAATTTTCTTTTTTTTTTTTTTAATGGCAATGGCATCTACTGTTCATCAGCTTCTGCTTTAAAATACTATTTTAAACCTCGTTTCCCTTTAGCCTGTTCCTCAGTATTATTCAGATACCTGGAACAACGGAATTATATAACCATGGAACTACTTTCCCCTTGTGAAACTCTCCCTCCTGATTTTTTTTACTAAGCTGGGCACTGCTCGCAGCACAGTCCAGATATAAGTCAAAAGTCTTTGTTTTTTTCCCTATTCAAGCATACGTGTGTGTGTCAGTAATATTTATTTACTACCTCAGCTGTTCCTGACAAGATAGGGATAATTGAATTAACTATATTAAACCTAGGAATTCTACAAAATGCCATAAAGTTTCATGCAGCTCATGTCTTATTAATCTTCAAAGCCCTACTCTGAAGAATTGATCTTTCCATCTTTTCAAATCTTCAACTGCACCCGGTATCTATCTGAGCTTGTTTGGCTCACTACATATGAGGGGAGCACACCTTTCCAGGAAATACCCAGTAATCTGAATTTGCTTGAAAGTCTTTTAAAACTTTCCAGCAATTTCAAGTTCTCTTCCTCCTCCTCAGTGTCCTCACCCCTCCCAGCACTGTTTCAGCACATGCACGAGAAACAGAAAAAGGAAAATCATAAAAGCTCACCCCTACATTTCATCTGAATAAAATCCAGCTGATGAATTGACTGCAGTAAAGGTTCGCTATCCAGAGTCAAGTCAAACTCAGCAGACACTTTTGGCTCCAAGGCTCCTTTGACCCACTGTTCCTGAGATACCTGAACACGCTTGATTAAAGCATCCGAAATCTGAAAGAGAGTATCAGGTTTATAATGAAATGGCAGCAGCACACACTAAAAGTGACAAAATGCCTGTGAGATACAGAAAAAGGAAACAGGAATAAGATAGCACAACAGATGAGAGCTGGTCGTTTTGGGGTGAGGTCCATTTTTGTTGCATCCTTTCATCTGTTTTTTTCAAAACAAATCTCATCTTAGGGTAGGAACGTAAAAATCACATTTATAAAGTCTGTTAAGATCATGTTATGTGTTATGCCTTTGAATGCCACTTATCTTTCTGTACTCTGTTCTCTGATATGCACAGTCTACTCATGCTCTCCTGTTTAAAAAGAAGTCGCACAAAAAGAGGCTTAAATGTTAGAGTCTCTCTGTTCAGCAGAGATGATTCAGTGGATGAAACTTAAAGGAATGAAAAAATCAAATTTAAGGAAGGTGTATATTACTCACAGTGAAGGTTCTAAACCATCAGATAGATTTTTGAAGAATGTGATTGTTTTTCTACCATTATATCAACCCCAAATTTCATTTTTAAAACTGTGCTCTGGCTCAGCCCACAGACAGTTAAGTCAGACTAAAATGATCTCAACAGATTCTTCTGAAAGTGAAATCCTGGCTCTGTGGAAATCAATGAACTCAACTGTCCTTGAGTTCATTTGGAAGCTGCCATTTGGATATCTGGAATCACCACCAGTGAGCTTCCTGTAAGTTACAGGGAGTGGAATTTTCTTCTGGATACGTTAGAGAGATTATTTCTTTATTGCAGGAATTCAGATACTTTTCCTCATTATTGTTACTGGAAGACACTCCTGTCTGAGCCCCTACATCAGCAGCTCCTAGTCAGTCTGTACAGGAAGTGGAGGAGCATCCCATAGACTTCCTACAACCTTGGAGTTCTTGGGATGCTGAATCCCTTAGCTGTGTCTCAATGTCCTGGCTTCAGGAGCTCAAAGTAATGCAGTGCCTCAGCATTTGCTGGTTGTCTTGAAAGTATCATTAGATAAACCAGGAAAAGGTAAAAACAAAAGTTTTTTTTTATAAAAGGGGACTGCAAAGAATGAAGCCAAAAGATTATAGGCAAAGTGAACTGAAATGAAAATGAAGCATGTATCTAGCTAGCATGTAGGTAAGAGCAGAAGGTTTCATTTGTCCTGGAGTATTCAACCAACAGCCTGCTAAAATCTGTGTAATCCTGAGATTAATATATACCACACATACCCCTCTCTTGCTTGAGAACAGGCATGACGGTAACAAACAATCTGGAGTGCTAATAGGTTTAAACTGGCTAATTCTCATCTTGGTTTTTAGGGGTGCTCTGACAGCACCCTGACATTCATGCATTCATGTGTGCAGCATGCCCTGTTCAGCTGACAGCCATGTGCAGGTCATTTTGTTTGATGTGCCTTTCTTTGTAAGCAACTAATAAGGCAACAAAACTAATAGGGCAAAATAATTAATAAAAATAATAGAATTAATTTGCCAAAATAATTGATGGGATAATAAAACTGTTATTTTTTGTGTCATCAACAAACACTTTCACTGCTTTCACCTAAGAAACAATTTCCTGCAAATTAAGGCAATTATTGGCTAGGCCATATTTTGCAAAGAAGGGTACCTGGATCCTCCAGCTACAAGACAGGTGTTGCAGCCCTGTGAAGTGCAACAATTCTAGTGAAGCACAGTTACATGCAAGCCCTTCAGGCTGGATTTCCTCACAGGAGAGATGTTGAAAGGACTTTTTCACATGGGAAAGAAATCAGGAGAAGCATAAAGGGGAGAAGTACTACTCTGCTGAGTCACAGACCTCTCCAAAGTGATCGGAGAGCTCTGTGAAGCCTTGCACTGGGTTTCTCAGATGAAAATAAAATAACATTCTGCTGAAAGTTATCATTAACTGCATAGCATTTTTATTTCAGCTCAGAAGAAAGGGCTGGCAAGAAAAAAGACATCAGCAGTCAGGGAAGTGGGGTGACCACTAACTCCCCACCTCAGTCAAAGAGCGGCTGTTAAAACCATCTCTTTGCTGGGATATACATGCAGTTGCCAGTATATGAGCTATATGAGTATATGAGCTATTAAACAGTACTAACAGGGGTTAAGCTGAATCTGTCTTGGAGGTGGAAAATGTTAATTAGGAAAGCCACACATTTTTAGATCTAGCTTTAAGGCATTTTCCTTTTTTTTTTGGTCCCAGAACATTGGAAAGAAAAATACCTGTAAAAACCCAGAGGGATCATTTTCTTTGATAACTTCTAGGCAGTACTCCATAAGCCCTGTTGACTGACGTAGCTTCAGTGTACAGTGATTTATCTGGTCCCAAACAACCTGAAAAACAAACATCAGTACAGTTCTGATGACTGCCTCAGCATGTAGTGAACTGTGTAAAATTATTTCAGAAGAGACAAGGAATGGAAGAGTGTGTTCAAGCTATGCTTAATTTAGCTGCCATATGGCCATTGCCTTATCTCCATCAGCTTCACTTGCTCTGTATTGTAAATACCGATAATTAGCTTGGCAAAATGTTGTGCACAGGGAATCTCAATTTCCAGAGCAGATTAATTGCTCAAAGATCAGGCTTGCTCAGGGCAGAAGGAGCACAGAACATGCTTCTGCATTTGCAGGGTTCACATTTCCAATCACAGTTTCACTAAATTCTGAGCTTTAAAAAAAATAATTCACTTAAAGGCAAAGTGCAGGAGCGGTTTCTTGCAGATTACTCTACTATTCTCTTCACAATTCACCACTGATCCTTCTCTGCTTAAGAACGTATTGCTGGAATTAAGAAATAAAAAAGCTGCATTTCATTTTCCCAGATTTTGGACTTGTTTCTGCTGCCACATGGCCATAGACTAGGCCTAATAGCACAGTGTTCTGTAGGACAACTTGTGACAGCAATAAACTACAGGATGTGCTGTGTCATCAGCAATATGTTCTAAGTGTTTGTTCTTGTTAAGCAAGTTAAATGCCGGTCTCAGGTAGATTTTATTAATTGCTATGTTAGATATTTGACTTCAATTTTTCCTTCTGTCTTCGATACCTTTAATGTGACTAGAATTATATTACCTCAAAATCACAAATGCAGTTCAACATTTCAAGAAGTGTGTCTATTTAAATATTTCTTGACTACTACTTTGTTCAACCATTTTAGATTTCTTTTCCCCACCTTCCTTTACTGCATTTCTTCAATATCTTTTGAGTGGCTCATGGATTTCTGGAGGTGGTTTGCCTGAATTTAAAGATTTGAAGAGACATTAAAATCACAACATTTTACTTTGGCAGAAGGTCCCAGAATCCAAACCACATACAAGTTGCACTGATAAATATCTGTCAAAAGATAGCCCAAAACCATCAGATAAATAAAGACTGATAGCCTGATCAAACAAACTGCTGAAGTATATGCCTTGTTTTAAGTGCGTAAGGACAGTTCCACTAAACTGCTGAACTGGAATCTGCTAAAATATTTTAGTATTTGTTCACTAGGAAATGTCATGGTGTAAAGGGTTGGGGACTTGACAAAATGCACCAGGTACCAGCAGCTGTGCTGAGCTGGTGAGAGGAGTGCTCACCTTCAGCTTGTGCTCACGTTCTTTGGTCACCTTTGTGAGCAGTTTTGCCTTTTGTCGTGTTAATGCATCAACCAAGGCATCACACTGAGCAACAAGACAGGCTTCGTAATCCAACCCATTCTCCTAGAAGAAGGTGAGAGTCATACTTATCAAAAAAGCATATTTTACAACTTAACCTATTGCTCAGCCTTACCTCTTTTTTATTCAGAAAATATTTCCTTTCAAGACCCTCAGCATTTTTGTTGCCTTTCTGATTTCATTACAGCTGTAGCAGTAATAGCCGCATGCTATAAAATGAAACAGTAAGATACTATGCCACAAATGGGCTTATTTGAAACCTTGATTTACTGGCACTTTCCAGACAGCAGATGTAGTACAACATAATGTAAAAGCTAAATGTAGAATACACAGTGCATATATATACATAAGAGAATTCTGCCCCATTCTGTTTTAATTATCCCACTGTAGCAACTTTGAAATCACTGGCTCTATACCATGGCAATTAGAACAGAATTATGGACCAGAATCTGGTCTACTGGCTTATTACAAGGAAATTAATGAGGTACAAAGCCCTGAGGTTTGTGTATTGCTTCAAGTACTTCTTTAAAAATAGCTAGCCTTGGCAGTGGAGCCATGTATTTGATTAAATTTAAAAAACATAATTTAAAAAAAGCAGGTTTTTATTCACATCATTGTAAAATTCTTCACTAGGCAGAGGTCAGCATGTGAGGTAGACAACACTGAGTAGGGTCTGGGTACAACTGAGTGTCACATACATCCCTCACATCCTCTGCTCATGAGACTAGAAGGAGAAAGCTTTCAAGTTCCTCTTCCTTGATGTTTAGCTGTACTATCAGCTTTCCTCCCAAACACCCAAATTAAAAAAAAAAAAGGGCATCATTAAATGTGAGAAGATTTTAAACATGTGCTAAAGGAGAGGCACCTCTTTGGAAGTCACCATATTCACCTAACTCATTGCTAACTCTTAGCTCTTTTGTTTTTCTCATATTTTCTATTCATTTGCTTTGTCTTCATTCGAGTTCAAAATCTTCTGTACTCCCTTCCGTTGCTGTGATCCATGCATCCCATTCCCCAGCTGAGGGATGCAAGGTCAATGTTCCCTGAGAGGGCCTTCTTGCAGTCCTAGACCTGCCAGCAAGATGGGGTGTGGTGGAGGGGAGACACCAGACAGCTCAGTTACCGCTCACAGGTTTGTCTTAGACTCTTCCTGTTTGCATCTCTCCCTCCGCAGCTTATATCACACCTGACTCCCCATTAAGCCCCTTTCCATCCAGCTACTCTTGAAGTGCTGGTTTGTGTACAGAGCCTGAATCAGTCGATGGCTGTAGTGCATCATTTCTCTTCTCATTTTCTGTTCACACATCACATGGGGTGTTTGGCGATATGCCTCCTTCAAGTGAGAAAGTATGAAATTGTTACAGCAGATGGGAAAATGTGAAAATCAGATCATGACAGCAACAAGGAGGAGCAAGGAAGCAACGGGAGCAATGAGGAACAGGCAGTATCTGAAAAGAAGAGACCAAGAGATATAAAAGTGACCTCAGAAAAGAAAAGTGAAGGGGGAAAAAAAAAGAGGAAACAACATATCTGCGAAGCAGGGGAAAGAAAAGTAGATTATGAATTTGCAAAATGCCCCAAGTAATGTAAAAGCATGGCTCCTGGTAGCTCTGGCAAACTCAGAGAGGAAATAAAGTATGCAGATGTGTGTGTCTGGTCTGCTGTGCATTGAGACAGGGTAATAAAATGTACATATTGTTCACTCCTTTGTGTAAACATACTTTTAAAAGATATTTTTGCTGAGGGGTAAATGTCTGTATGTGTGTGTGGCAACCATTTTAAGACTTTACTACAAATAACCTGCTCTGAGATACATGGTTCTGAGTAAAAGCCTGTACACAAAAGCTACATCTATTCCCCACCAAATAACAACCCAAGACCTGTTTTTTGGTCCAAAAATCAAAAGGCACAGATCAGCTCATGAGATACCTAAAACCTTTCCTCTCAAAGAGTGTGTCTGTACCAAACTTGCCTACAAGGAAGGAGAGTATGTGGTATGTGCTATCATCAAATGCTGCTTGAACATCACACGAGAAGAGTGCAATTTGTCATGGAAGAAAACCATTCCAAGGAGCTCTTTAAGGGTTAAAGTGTGTGGGTGATCATCTTGGACCTGTGCCTCAGCCTTGTTTTACTTAGGAATACATATGCAGCTGATTAGTCCTGCTGTTTCGGTTTGCTGAAATTTGCTGTCTTTACTCAGACCCAGGAGACGGAAACTTGCTCAACATGGGAGGGTCAGATTCAGCTTTGTGCCCAGACTTGGCTGAATATTAGAGGGTGAGTGCTGGATACAATTTCCTCTTCTGAGTTCTCCTCTAGCATTTCAAGCAATGAGCAGCATCAAATAAATGGCTTGGTCTTTTGATCCAATTGTAGCAGCTCCCTTAAGCAGAGTAATTTGGCAGTGATTTTGTTGAAACGCATTAAAGGATTTTACAGCATAGTCACAAATAGTCATAATAGGCCACTTTTAGGTTTCAAGAGGGAAAAACACATTTTTAACAGATCTAGGTGACTCAAGAAAAGATTGGTGATAGACTACTGTTTTGGATGAGTTATCCCATGCTAAAATAGCTGTTCATATCTACAGGAAGAGCTGCACTCTAGAGGTGCCTGTCTTTCTCCTTGGACAGTGAAAGAAGTCTAAATTACTACACTAGCTGAGCTACATAAATTTTAAATAGGTAAGTCGGTTGAGAGAAATCTGACACTGTAGCCAAAACATGGCATGTTAGAGGTGCCAATCAGTGGCTGTGCACTGGTTTCTTTCAGTTAGATGTCCTTTTTTAACAGTTTCTCAGTCTTGGTTTGTTCCCTGCCCCAGGTGGCCACGAAAGACTCGGGGAGTGAGCAGTTGTGCTGTCCTGAGGCAACCTGAGAGCTTGGGCAGCATTTGTGGTATGAATTCAGGATCTAGATTTTTAAGTGGAATATTTTAATGATTAAATTATAAACTAAATACATATTTTTGAACTTCTGCTCTTCTGGTTTTCTGCTACTAACAAGCACAGGACTTAATGAAAGACAATCAAGCAGTAGAGCAGACTGTCAAAGGACAGATAATGTATATCCCACTGCTGTAGAGCACTGCTGCTGTAGAAAACGAGTGTCCCCTCCTGGGCACTGTGCTGCTCAAACATTTCCAGGCACACTCTACAGGAGTAGAAGGACCTTTAAGATCATCAGAGTTCCAGCACCGATTACAATAAATTTGTTTGAAAACAGGACTTGATCCATTTGGGTTTGTGCTCTCAATTACTACATTCACCATGAGCCCTTTATTGAAGCATACTCATGCCTGTAATTGTTCAGATTTAGTAGTCTTCTGACAGGCAGGAGTATATCTTATGCTTCAATAAATGACCACATTGATTTAGCAGCAGAATATTCCTGTATTTTTGAGAATGTGCAAGGCATTCCTACAAATGCTCTAACAAAAAGGTTGACTGGATTTTGTCCAGAAAGGAGTACCTTTTTAGAAAATGTAAGATGAAAAACTAGTAGTAAATTTTGAATGTGTTAAGATGAGAACTTATCCTAAAAGCCTAATTCAAGCAACTGCAGTCAGGAAGGAGCCCAGAAGCATGACCAATGGATTCAATCAAATACTAATCAACACAGCTCACATGTCCAGTATTGAGTATCAGCTTCTTGCAATAAACAGCAAACAACCTAGAAGCTAAGAGGGGCTTGCAGGCATTACTTGATGAACAATTTTGCCTACCAAATCCATTCAAGCAAGGTTAGATGATTCCAAGAAAGATAAGAATAGCACAGGAAACAAAGTCATCAAATAAATTATTTGCTCAGTTCTATTGATTACTGTATTATCTAAACATAATATTCTACAGTTACCTGGATCTGCTGCAATAAATTTTTCAGCTGAACCAAAAATTCTTTCGCTTCCTTTGCTTTATCTGAAACACCATTTAAAGCCTGAGAGAGCTGTGCCTGCAAAGAAAAAAGAAAATTTAGCAATAAAATGCAAGTGTGTTTCTTACTAATCTTTGGATTTGATGATTAATAATGTGCTACAAGGCTTCCTTGTTGCCACATGTATCCTTAATGCACAAAGTGTTTGTTCTAGGGAAGAACAGTTAAGATTTTTATTGTAATAAGATTTAACAAGGGTGAAATATGCATGTGGGGGTAGTCAAGTATTGTGTCTGCACATTCCACTTTATTGCAGTGACTTTGTAAGTCAAAATACCTTATTATAAGACAGCTACCCACATGTATAAGGAGATAATAGTCTTACACTTACACAGTAGCATCTGTCATGCTGAAAAATCCCCAAGTGCTTTCCAAAATGACACTTTTTTAATCAAAGTCTGAAATCTTTATAAATGTGGTAGACTCTACCAAACCTGAGACACACCAGGACTTTAAAGACAAGTTTGCTGCCACAAACTTCATAGTAATGTCCCTTTGGGGCTCCAGATTCCCATGCTTCAACTCAACAGATAAGTGAATATTTCTGGAAAAGTTGGAAAAAACCCTTTCTCTAACTTTTGACTGATGAGACATAGGGAATATGTCTTTTATAAGTCCACAGTGAAGACCTAACCTTCCCTTTCCTCAGCTGACACCTGAGATCTCTAAGCTGAACCAGAGGCTTGTTGGTGGACCCTGAGGACAGGAAGGAATAAGATCTGCCTCTGGCAGATGCAGAATCACCGTGGTCTGACTGAGCCCAGGTGCAGCTTCGCTTGAAACCTGGATGGTATTACAGAAACCACTTTTTTACTGGTGCTCCAACATTACTTCTCCATGCACAGATAGGCACATTATTTGATTAGGATGGCCACCTCACAAACAGTGACTTAGACAAAGCAGAGATGTTTAATGTTTCCTTTGCTTTGGTCTTCAACACTGATGATGGGTTCTGGGTTCTGAGAAAGATATTAAGGTCTTAGAGAGCATCTGAAAGATGACTACAGAGATGACGAAGGATCTAGAGGAAAAGGCATATGAGGAGCTACTGAGGTCACTTGGTTTGTTTCAGCCTGGAGAAGAGGAAACTGAGGGGAGACCTCATTGCAGTTACAATTTCCTTGTGAGGGGAAGAGGAGGGGCAGGCATTGATCTCTTCTCTGTAGTGACCAGTGTCAGGACCTGAAGGAATGGCCTGAAGCTGTGTCAGGAGAAGTCTAGGTTAGATATTAAGAAAAGGTTCTTCACCCAGAGGGTGGCTGGGCATTGGAACAGGCTCCCCAGGGAAGTGGTCACAGTACTGACAGAGTCAAAGAAGTGCTTAGACAACACTCTTAGGCACATGATGTGACTCTTAGAGTGGTCCTGTGCAGGGCCAGGAGTTGGACTCAATGATCTTCATGGGTCCCTTACGATTCAAGCAGACCCAGTAACTACCAGATTGCCAGTGCCCAGTTAATTATCTTCACCAAATGGATACAGTAACCAACATCAGAAATGGTAGGGAAAGTAACTTTGCTAACATCGGGCTTTCAGAAGGTTGGTGTCTCTTGTTTCCTTGGAATTAGAGTGTGCTTTGAGTGTGCCTTGTATGTAGGATGGCACAAAGGTTATGAGCCTCCAAGAGGCTTGAAATTCCTTAAGTCACAACTCACTCTCTGCTTCCCTCTTGCTCCTTGAGGTGAGTAAATTACTCCATCCCTGAAAAAGGCACAGCTCACTTCTTCAGGGTGACAAAGTTTTGAGTGTACATCCCACCTAAATGTCACCTGAATGTCTCCTATTCATTCTACCCTTGTGCTTGCTTATTCACACAGTACAGCAAAAAGCAGACCCTGGCAGCTTCTTGCGGGCACTTCACAGCCCAGCACCAAGGCAAGGAGCCTTCAATGGGCAGAGGTATTGCCTAACACCACACACCTCTGTGGAAAGTGGATACAAACCGTGACTGGGAGCTGGGACTGAGCTATAGAGAAAGAAGGCATTCTAGATTTTTTTTCCTTCATATTCACACAAACTTTTTTCCTGTTAGCCCAGTTGTAGATATTACATTAGTTCTAAATTTCAAACTGAAATATGCTTTACAAAACTAATTTGTGAAAAATGTAAAGGGAAGCCACATTATTATGTATGTTTCTCAATATTTACTATTTTCCTACACAAACTCTTGTCAATACACAAAAATTTAAAATGATGATGTTTGATATTAACTCTACCTGAGGTCACAGAAGCAAATTCCAGGTCCTTGAAAGAATCCTTATTTTCTGCTAGATCAGATAATCAGGACTTCAAGTCAACTCTGCTGGGCTGATCATGCTTGCCAGAGTTGGAAGCCCAGCCTTTTTTGTCACACTTTCTTCCCCACCCACAAGGCACATCTGAGCCTTTGGCTTGTCAAGCTGACACAGAACAAGGTGGAAGCAGCATATGACCAAGCAGCTGGGGTGGAAGCAAGAAAGAAATAGGTGGCAAAAGCACGTCGTGTTCTGCCACTGACTGTCCTAACCAAACCGTCCCAGGGAGGCAAAGGCTTCCTTCTTTCAAATCAAATCCAATGGTTGGTCCTGACAAAAGTAGAATTTCTACTTTTCCAACATCTGCCCTAGCTCTCAAATAATCCCAAAATGCACTTTGCCAGAGAAGAAGAGCCAAAATCTATATGTGGGCACCACAGCAGCCATAGAAAACCACCACAGGCAAATTGTAACCAGAATATGTACCAATGGCAATTAGCACAGTCACTCCTGGCTCCTGGCACACTCCCATCACAAAGAGCTGCAACAGAAACTCAGCCATGGCATTGTTCAAAGGGCTCATAAGTGAATTGACCTGTTCATTCCAAACTGTGGCTGCATTGACACAGCTGCAGAATGCAGGTGTGGAGAAGACCAGATTTCCATTTGTGAAACCCACTTAGAGGTAATAGCCTTGTTTTTCCAAGTGTTTGTAAAAGATACCTTGCAAAGCCATGGAATTTAGTCATACACTTCCCATTAAAATCAAATGAAGCTACATGACTAAGCCCTCAGTAAAGCAAGCAAGCCATAAAAAATGCCCTGTACACCCAGAGCAATCTTTCATACCACAGAAATATTTATTGGAAACCAAACTGAGATGTTACAAGCTCCACTGACTGTGACAATTAATAACTCCTGACAAACGATACTCTACCTGGTGTTATCTTTACTGTAATACCTGGTTTTGAAACCAATAATGTGGGGCTGGAGATGGATATCAATTTTCTATTTCCATCTATTACAGGAACACAGAGATCACAAGGGTAAGTAATTAAACCCAGATGAGCATGGAAGACCAATTCTTCCTCTGATTTAAGAAAATGAAACAGATAATGCCATGCCCTTTTTCTAACAAACAGTTAATGCTCATTTAACTTGCCTTCCCTCCATCTCTCTTTAGCAGCAGATTAATTATTGATTGGATTAGCTTGTCCTGGTGCTGAATTCTCATAAAGTACTAGTTCTCAAAAGTGTTTTTGGGAACACAACTCTTTAGGCCAGAAAACAAAAGCAGGCATTTGGACTCCAACACTGACCTGCAACCCCCTGCCTCCTGCCTACCCTTCAAAGACCTATCCAGCTGTGGCTGTTTTCAGTGTTTCAGTATATACATATATTTAAGCATTTAGAATGGGCAGAGCTGTAATGTGTTCCCCATCATTCCTCATATTGATAGGCCTATAGTCCTACCTTATTCTTATAACAGTGTCACTGTTCTTGCTACAAAGACGTAAAAGGACTTAACTTCAGCAGAAGGCTAAGTATTTTACTTAATAACCTTGAACTGCAGATCCAGATGCACTTTTCATGCAAGTGAATATAGTAAAGTCCAATTAAGTTAGGAGATTTTCACAGATTTACACCATTGGGACCCTGTTGTTATTTTACACCAGTTTTACTCTCTCTCTCTAGAAGAAGTTACATACAGCAGTGTAATGGGGAACCTGCACAAATAACAGGGGCCAACCAGTCTAGTACAGCTTTTGTGTCAGCAGTACAGCTAAGGATAAATGCACATTTCATTGCATAGTCCACTGCACTGTGTGGACAAGGTTATACACTCTGTAATTTGCCACTAGATTGCTATATAAGGCCAAGACAAAGGAGGACTCAAACAGTTTGAACAAAGAGCTAATGTATGGAAGGTTTATTGGGCTAAGAATAAACCTTTCAGCTGCCTCTACCAGCTATGCCTGGAGCATCTGGAGAGAACACATAAAACTTAAATTATGTTTGGCATACCACTCAATGTAAGTAATTTATGGTTTGGCCAAAGTAACTGCAGGTAATAAACTTGTAGGAATTGCTGCATCAGAGAATTTTTCTAAGCAGAAATATCTAATTCTAAAGCAATTTATCTGAATGAATGTGAGCTGACAATTTAAGTTGTCTGGGTTTCATTATACTTATTTTCTGCCGAGCACATTGTTCTGGGAAAAATAATACTCATAAGAGCACAGTTTTAGAGTTCCCAACTTAATTAATTTTGAATTTGGGGGGGTTTTTTTGCTAGAATTTTGACACTGAGTATGTGAATCAAGAGAAAAATCATATTCTGTGATACCTTAGTAACAGAAAAAAATGCAGTAAAAATAAAAGCCACAGGGGTATTGTTCACTCTTTTGACAATATTGGACAGTAGGAAAGAAAGAAATCGACTGACTCTGAACTTCGATTACACTGGAGTTTATCACATTGTTCAAACAGTTTAAACTCAAGGTAGG
Source organism: Calyptomena viridis (assembly GCA_013390005.1). Lineage (NCBI taxonomy): Eukaryota > Metazoa > Chordata > Aves > Passeriformes > Eurylaimidae > Calyptomena > Calyptomena viridis. The sequence goes on from WEIV01030201.1 coordinate 179,524, forward strand.
AAATACAGCACAAGCTGGTCTCTCACACTCTCTGAAACATCAGCCACATTTGAATAGTGAACTCAGACCCTGCTCATCAAAACAATTCTGCTCAGAAGTGTATTCTGCCATTGGCATATGAATAGCAACTACAAATCGTCAATCTCCTCCCTGTGAGCCAAAAGAACTTCTCTGCACAAGTATTCATCATGTTAGGGAGCAGATGGCTGAGACCTTGGTGGAGCATTTGAACTGAATAAAGAAGTTTCTCATTCTACTTGGATGGACAAACTATGCAGACCACCCCAAGGGGCATTTTTTTAATCTTAAAATTGAAAGTCAATTTTTTGTCTTGCCAAGTATCTTAGCCTAGCTTCTGCTCAATCACTCCATGGCTGAGAGATGATGAAATCAGTCTTGATTTTGACCTCTCTTGCAGTGCCTGAAAGGATCCCTCTGCGCTTCCCTTCTGCTAACTGCAAGCAGAGAGTGAGAAGAAGGGAATCCTATAGGAGAAGTCCTTTACCCCAGTGAGAAAATCCAAAGGACTGCTCCCAGATCTCAGGTACTGAAGTCCCCTCTCTGTGTTCATATGTATTAACTAATCATTTTTCCATGGTCCACTGTTCTTAGAAAGACCTAACTTCACGCTTTCAGCTTCTAAGGTCATGTGTTGCTCTTCATTCAAATGGTGGCAAAGTTTTATTTTCAGCATAGCCAAGTGACCCAGCAGCTCTACCAGACTTTGGCAAACCCCTGTGTGGAAAAGCAGATAGCTGTGACATCTCCCTAAGGGATCCAGGGAGGGGTAAGAAGCATCACTTGCAGAAAATCAGAAAAAGCTTTATTTGTCCCCAGTCTTCATCCATTCTACAATTTCTTATTCGTCTTTGTGTCATGAAAGTCTCTCCAGCCATTACTTCTAGCTCCTTTGGGAACTGAGTGGGAGGAGATCTCTTTACGGCCCAGGAGACAACATGATGTCCGTGATTCTCTGTATCATACTTTCTTGTCTAAAATATTTGAATGGCTCTGGGCCACTCTCCCTCATTGACACAGGGTTGTGGCAGCTTGCACTGGGTCCTGGGTGAAAGGGAGGTAGTGAAAGGAAGGAACAAGTATCCCATCTCCTCACATGCAGCTGCTGCCACTGCGAGAGGATGGGAAGGCTGAGGACAGGATGGCCAAGAACCCTGTGGAAGGCAAAAAAGTTAGTGAGATGGACTCGCTAATACTAGGTCTGGCAAAGCCTGAGATTTTCTGGCCCAAGTGAGGCCAGCATGGGAGAGAGTGTGTGGGTTTTCTAACCCTGACCAGAAACTGTGTGGCCACCAGGAAGTCAGGAAGGGCCAGAGACCTAAGAGCACCACGTCAAAGGGAGAAAGGTCTGGAAGGATGATGGACATGAAGTACATCATGTACCACAAACCCCAACCTGCTGTTGGGGCACCGTAATGAACAATCCCCAGCTCTGGGCATCACTCCAGCTTCTCCCGATCGTCCGGCGGGACTCACCTTGTGCTGCTTCCACATGGCTCCCAGGGCCTTCACGTCGTGCTTGCTGTGCTTGCCCTCCTCCAGGCACTGGTAGCAGACGGGGCTCCGGCAGCTCACGCAGTACATGCTGTAGTTCTCCAGGTCGTGCTCGGCGCACGTCGGCAGCTTGCGGCCGCCGCCCGCCCCCTTCCCGCCGCCACCGTCCCCGCCGCCGCCG